>JAGDQP010069647.1:0-10860 GCA_022664845.1 Lepisma saccharinum
TTTGGATGAATTAACTGATGAGAGCGAAGCAGGGTGGGAGATTCGGAAATTCGTCGGGTTGAGGCCGAGAAAGTATAGTTTTAAAGAAAAGTAATTAAAGGAAACCGAAAGTTTAGGCATAATTGCAAAATTAGGGGTATTACATTAACTGAACGTGCGTGGAAAGTTATAGATTTTGATCCCTTTTTATAATATAGTGAAGGAAATGTATGAAAAGAAAATTTTAAGTAACTCAATTATTATCAGAAGGTTGCCTGGGTACAAAATTGTAAGTAGACCTGAACACAAGACACATATAGTTGTAAATAATAAGCGAAAACTCAAAGATCTGAATGACAAGGATGACTTCGACACACTGCCTTACAGTTTTAAGCGACGTAACACGTAATGCTTGACTCCTCTTTCATGAAAGTGTGTGTATGTGTGTGTTTCCCCCTCTGAATGATATAATACAGAATGTTCTGAAGTAAATGTTTCATTTTATATCAAGATGTTGCCCTTTCAACACCCTTGTACTCTAATGATCAATGGCCCATTCCTTTATAGAAAACATTTCTTAACAAATTACTACAACTGACATGTAAGAAAAGGAAATTATATTGAATAAAACAGTTATTTAAAGGAAGTAAAATATAGTATATTAATACAAGGTAACCAAAAAAGTGTTTCCCGTTTCTGAAGTTACATTAATCATGCACTCAGAGAGGAAACGAAATGACGCACGTGCCCCCTAAGCGATCGGGAGTTAGTCTGGCCATCGACCTTCATTAATACAGGCACGGTGTGCACACACAGCAGTCATAGCTGGTCCAGTCATAGCTGGTTAGGGAGAAATAGATGTATCGAAACAGCTTGATCGAGTGTGTTTGTTGTATGACTAAAATGGACCTGTCAGCTGCTGCATCAAGTCGCCGCATATGCCAGGCAGTTGGTGAGAATGCCGTGAACGAAAGCACCACCAGGCATTGGTTCCAGACATTCCGTTCGGGAGATATGAGCCTTGCTGATGGACCTCGCAATGGACGACCACATGTGTTGGATGACGAGACCCTGAAACCAGCCATCGAGGAGGACAGTGGTCTAACGTGTGATAACCCTGCAGAAAGGTTCCATGTTTCCGCTGAAACCTGCATGGGAGAGAAGTCATACAGGTTAAGCAAGTATCCCATACATTGTCGGCATCCAACAAGGAACAACGAGTGACAGTATGTTTGTCCTTGCTCACTCGGCACCTGAACACACATATATTTGATCGCTTGCTCACTGGTGAAGTGTCCTCTATGACACTTCCAAGCGTATCAGACATTGGTTGTCGCCACGTGACCCTGTTCTTCACACTTCGAGACCACCTCTGCACCCACGAAAGGTTATGCTCTGTGTATGGTGGACTTGTCGCTAAGTTGTGCATTACGAGCTTCTTCCACCTGGCCAGACCATCACTGCTTACCTCTATCCACATCAGTTGCAAAGGGTGCAACGTGCATTGCGGCAGAAGGAGCCGGTATTGGTGAACCGCAAAGGTGTGCTGTTCCTCCACGGCACTGCCAAGAGGACTGGGAGACAACATGTGGGAAAGAGGACCTGGGAGACCTTCAGCAACTCGGCTGGGAGACACTATGCCATGTACCATATTCACCAGACCTTGTGTCAACAGATTACCACTTGTTTCATTCCCTCCACAACCACCTCCGTGGGAGATCCTTCGCCAGTGAGAGAGACCTGTGGAACGCACTCACCAACTTGATTGCCTCGAAGAGCGCCGACTTTTATCACCAGGACATTGTGCAGCTGCAGGAACATTGGCAAAAGGTGTTAGATACTGATGGAACTTAATTCAAAATCTAAAGATACGTTCCGTACACTGTATTGCTTTTTTGTTTATCACTGCTTTTAGAACAGCAAAACTTTTTGGTTACCTTGTAGAAACAAGATGTTCACTACCCACTTCACGGAAATTGTTTGGTGCTATGGTGTTGTGATACAAAATCTTTCGTTGTCTTCATATTTTAATATTTGATTTGTTAAAGGAATACCGGAGATGAATAATTTCAAAATTGCATCGAAACCTTTAACTATTTTAGATTATTTAATGAGCGAAATTAATGGCCACGTCAGTAATTTGTTTGCAAAATATGCTCATCATAAAAATTATCAGTCATCTTTATAGTTCAAAACTTATTTCCTAAAGGTAAGTGTATTCTCGCGACATTTCTTTAAATGCTCAATGTATCATAGGTTTTAAAAATCCAAGAGATAAAATACAATTTCAGTACTTAGCTCGTCCAATTATGCCTCACCATAGCAATGGTGTTTTGAGGTTTTTGAAAAGGCTGCTGCTAAATCCCATTCCTATTTATTTTTTGACTTGACGCAAGGTACCCCTGATGCTTTACGAATTAGAGCGAATATTTTTCCAGTTGAAACCATGCACGTGTACACACATGAAAAGTATGCTAAAAGTGCAATTTATCTTTAGTCGTTATTAGGATATCAAACTTAAAACATCATTGCGTATGCAAGTGTAAGGGGAAAAAGCGTAAAATGTTACTTTAACATGCATCCGGTAACTTAATACGAACTGTTGCTAAACTTGGTAGAAACCTTTTCAAAGGTAACATAAAACTCTCATTTTCAGAAAAAAAGACTACGTCGTCACAAAAAGAGGTTACGTGCTCTTTCTCTAAAACGTTCGTACAAAAAGTAAACGTAAACTGTTAATGCAAGAGGGTGGAGCATTATTACCTTTATTAGTAGAACCTATCTTCAGTGCTGTGACTGGAAGTTGGAGAAGTTAACATGTATCACTCACAATTTCAAAAAATGACACTTATACCTGAGGATACTTCTAGGCAACTTGCTTCTTAGATGATATCTAGCGTTTCTCATGAAGAACGTTTAGATCAAGAAATGTGATATTTTAATCGTACTGATCTGTCAAAAATGGAAATTATATCAACAAGCATTTCACCGATATATGGTTCATATTTCCTCAGCTGAAAAGCCCATTGCAATACCTCTTTTGATCCGAAAGGTACTACACAGTGTACTACTACTTTGTTTTCATAATTTTAGATTTAATGCCAAAGCATTAATGAGAAAATATCATTATTAAATCTGTTGCTCGGTTCAAATCGTATTAGTTGAGATCAGAGTGGTGCATTGGTAATAACTTGCTCCCAGGATCAAATATTATTGATCTCATACATGACGTTATTCGAAAATTACGTCAAAACAGCCTGTAGGATATGATGTCTTTAAGTCATTTCTTCGAGATAATAATGTTCCTAAAGAATTAATCAACTTTTAGTTTGGTACTGGTACTACTAGTACTAGTAGTATTGTTCCTTTCATTTGTCAAAAGAAAAAGAAGAGGACGAAAATTATTATTTCGCGAAAGAAAAAAGGAGTAAACGTAATAACAATTTTAAAAACATTTTTAAAATTTACAAATTTACAATTAAAATTTCCAATCATACCGTACATTCCACAATTGAAATTGCGCTTATAGAGTTTAATGAAGAAAATACAAATCAAGTATGGGAAACACTATATAAAAACGAAAACTAGTACAAAGTAAATGTAAATATCAAAAGGATGATCATATTCGTATTAGAAATATAAACATAAATTAGAAAAGGTGTATTTACCAAAATGGTCTCGCGAAATATTTGTTGTAGATCGTTGTAATCGAAGTATATCATTAACATACAAAATAGGATTAGAATGGAGACCCCATCAATGGAATCTTTTAGAGACAAGAATTGCAAGCGGTAGTTGTATGAAAAATAAAACATTTTTAATTGAAAATTTATTAAAACGTAGAAGGAAAATGTATTTAAATGTATTTATGTGAAGTGGTTAGATTATCCGCTTAATATTAATTCGTGGGTTAAACAGAAAATTGTTCAGTCATCATGATGATATCTTTTGAGCAACAAGATGAATTTTAGGTGACATTACCATCAAATGTGGGTAATTACATTGGTAATGACATTACCATCAATATTTTTGAAAATAAGACTTCGCCTATACCACAAAATTATGTCAACACATTCACTTACAGGGAAATAGGGTGGTAGGGTTAAGTAGTGTTTGCATACCATGGAGTTTTTATAATATGCGAACAGAAGGACAAGTAGTTGTTCATATTAATGGCAAAAGTGAAATGCGGAATCAAGTTAATTTTTATCCTGGATATTATTTTTCGATTTCTCATATTGTTTCATCACTTCTTCTTATGACAAAGCATACTAAATCAAGTCAAGGAAAGTCTTTTTTAGAAGAAGTACAACTTGATCGTGTATTACAAATTACAATTGGTAATAAAAATTATGCAGAAAGTGATGGTACTTCCATTGCAATTAAAAATATTCAAAAGGAAGATGATGCTGATACTAGTGAGAAAGATAATATATTTCATTTTACTATCATAAAGATACAAATCAAGTTTTTATGAAATACAAACGACACCACAGAAAACAGTATGTCGTGGGAATGACTGGTTGTTTACAAGATTTGTTAGGATTCTCAAATAATCTTCATGTACAAATAGCTGGGGTAAATTTTCAACCGAAAACAGAAAAACAAAAACCTATGTTTATGAATGTTAGTGCCCCATTTTACTGTAATCTCGATTATAATATTCCTTCTGAAATTAATGTTTGTCTTGACATTTTAAAAGATCAGCCTATTCTTGGTCAACTCCTTCGTAAAATTAGTATCAATGAATACCAATATGGTAAAATTCATTCTTTCGTATTTGAGCGTCCACGCTATGTTAAAGTAGAAAATAAATATTTTGATACCCTACATCTAGACTTAAAAAACGAACAGGAAGAAAACTTACCATTTCAGTTTGGAAGTTCGAATATTACACTTCACTTTAAGTGGAAGAAATTACGAGTATTTCTGAAAGTTCGGATGTTAGTTTTTACATTACACTTAGTTCGAATGCTAATAGAAATACATATAGCAATAATCATCTATTAATTTTGTTAAATATCTTAAATCGTCGTATTCATGTTAATAATTCATCGTAGATGATAGAACTTAATGAAATTCATATCCCCTTTACTTGCTATAATGTAATTGAAGGTCAAAGTATTATGTGGTATGAAACCGTAGATAGGGATAATAGGAGGTATAAAATATCACGACGGTATTCTTCTTCTATACTGTCATTTTTAGAGGTTATGAATAAAATCACCTCAAGCTTAATTTACTTTGATTTTTTAAATACTGTTACTATTAAAAATGAAAACATTAAATACCCATACTTTCACCCATACTTGTATTACAATTAGGGTTCGAACCCAGTATTAATCTTTTAAAATCAAAACGAGCACAAAAACAGCCTTACATTGACATTAGGTATTCACACCAAGTATTTGTATACACTGAACTTATACACCTGCAATTTGTACGTGATACAGAGGTACTCTTACTACGTGTTGTAGCCATGACCGATACTAATCATGGAATAGTAAAGAAAATAACATTTTAGATTGTACTTTATTTTCTTTTAAGTAAACTTTCATTTGACACCATTGAAATACTACCAAAGGACCATGCAGGAAGAAATATCTCATTTGCAACCGGGACATTGACCATAACACTTCATTTCCAATAACACTCGTCAAAATGAAATTGCTCAACCAGTTTATCAGCGTGGACATGGATTAGGGGGATTATTTTGCGGTCTCTTTCGATTTGCTATGCCACTTATTAAACAAGGAGCTAAAGGCTTTGGTGGACAAGCATTACAAACAAGAACGCAAGTTGCAGGGGATGTATTAGAAAATCATCCATTTAAAGAATCAGTTAAAAGTAGAGTTCATCAGGCAGGTTCAACTTTAAAGAAAAAAGCGGAAAATAAAATTAATCAGTTGCTCAGTGGTAGTGGTAGACGACGGGGCGAAAAGCTCTTCTTCCTAAATGTATTGGACCACCAATTATTAACAAAAGAAAGAAGAAGGAGAAGACTAAGTGTTATCGTGAAAAGGATATTTTTAGTTAGGTGATAAAATATGTATTTCCTTTCAGCATCAAGTAAAGAGTGTTGTACTAATGAATTTGATTTGCAAACTGTCCCCATGACTCAAACAGCTATTGAGTCTTTTCGTATGCAAGATTATCATCCTATTACAACGCTTACCTCAGTGGGTCCCATTGAATTTGTAATTCTAAGAATGTTTGAGAATATATTAATCCTGAATACTTGTATGTGCGTTGTAAAATAACAAAAGCTAATCGTGATAACATACAACTATATATACCAGCACAAGGTGATCAAGCAGCACCACTAAATAACTTTCTTCATTCTATGTTCAGTCACATCAATGTATATTTAAATGATAAATTAATTTCTTCATCTGTTTCATGTACTATTCGAGCTTTCTTGGAATCAATACTTAATTACTCTGAAGATGCTTCGAAAACGCATCTCACATGTGCGTTGTGACATAAAGATATTGCGGGACAATTTAGTACTCTTGATGAAAATGATGCTGGTTTTCGTAAAAAAAAATGCAAATTGCTAGTGGTAGTGCTCCTTTTGAAATGTTTGCACGCCTCTTTACAGAAATTGCCAACTTAGATCGTTTACTTCCTAATAAAGTAATTGTACGTGTGAAATTGTTTCGTAATAAATATTCATTTTGTTTAATGGCTGCTGACAACTCTAATTTTGAAGTTGTCTTAGAAGAAGTTGTATTATATGCACGTCGTTTTACTATTGCTGCCGACTTGGCTCTTCATTTAAATTCTTACATGGAAAGAAATAGTGCAAAATACCACTCACTAGAGTGTAAACATGAATCATTACTATTCCACAAAATGTAACTTCCTTTAATATTGATAATTTATTTCTGGGTAGCGTACCGAAAGACCTTCTCATTGGGTTTGTAGCAAATACAGCAATGAATGGTAAATATCATTTGAAATCCACAATTTTGAACATTTCAATCTCAACAAATTGCAGGTTCAAGTAGGTTCAACATTTTACCCTAACCCCTGATTTTGCACAAGCTTTATTCATTCAAAGTTATTTCACCGTTTTCTAGTACTGGGATGTTTCAACAAAATACTGCATATACAATTACTTCTTATGATTTTGCACATGGTTATACAATTTTCCCATTTATTCTGTATAGACGATTGTACTTGGGATGTTGTAAGAGACTCTCCTGTTAATATAAAATATCCTTTAGGCAAGCACTAGTACAGTCTATTTAATGTATTGTGTATAATCAGTTTGATTCGATTATAGAAATTGATAAAAATAGAAAAGCATATACCAATAGTACATTTTAATTTCGACTTCATTCAGTCACAATGAGGGTTCTAGTGCACTTCTCTGCTCTCATACGTGGTGAAAATGACGACGACAACGAAAGGTTAGTTTTAAAAAAACTTATTATAAATCCTGACTTGGATTGTTCACAAAGTTGGATCTTTCAACCTATCTTTCCTTACTCCCAGTTGTCAACAGCCTTGTGATTACTTAACGATTACCTGTCTCAACATGTCTATGGTCTCCATTGCAACGACGGTGATGTCTCCTACAGTGAATTTGAAAGTGTGATTATCAAATAAACTCAGCACAGTAGTGTAGTGTATACGTATTGGAAGTACTTCCTCGAGTCTATACTTGAAAAAGTGTAATCAACCTAGAAGAAGAATTAAAGCGTTCTCACTTTTCTCACTTGGCTTACCCTTCAAGCCACTGTGTTCATTGTTTACATCGATTCTCTTATTTCCGGTGTGCAGTAAAAGAAGCCTGAACTTATGCAAATTATATCAAATTTTATGAACATAGTTTATCAGTGTTAAATCAAAATAAGCATGTATGTATACCAACTCATATAACAAAAAATGTGGACGGGCCAGCTGATTATAGTGATTTTACGTGATCGTTTATCCGCAAGTGTACTGACTGGCATTTATGCCAGTAATACATTACCTGTTCGTGTACAGTTTCCAGCAGCACTTATTGTTAACTTAAATTCTTCGTCTGTGGAGGCCATCATTGCACTGCTATTTATATTAACGAAAATGCAAAGGGATTTTATTTTGATAGCTTTGAAATACCTCCTTCTAAGCAAATTTTAACGTTTTTGAAACGAAATTGTAAATTATATAAATATAATAATATTCAAGTTCAAGATAAGAATTCTACATTTTGTTAATTATTTTGTATTGTACTTATTTACTTTCGTGTAAGAGGGGTTAATATCATACTCTATTTCAATACTGTTCATCTCAAGAAAAATGATCAAATTGTAGCAACGTTGTAAATAGTATTGTAGTATTTTTCATTTTAAAGGAATAAATATATATATATATTTTAAAACCTTGTGTTATAATTCAACAACAACCTTACTTGAAATGAAAACAAATTGATAGAGTATAGTTCTTTATTATTAAGAGTAAGTAAGGAAAGTGTTTTATAAAAACAACTTGCACAAGCTTCTTCTTATATTTGCATGGCTGATAAGGTATTTACAAGATTGTTTGGTTTTTCATGTTTCATCCAATACTGAAGTTGTAAGCGGTTCCGTAATGCACAAGCATTCACTTCAACAGGATCATGATAAGTACACTTTGTCATACCAATGTTCAAATTCAATGTTTTCAGGGCAGGACATTCCTTTTCACTTACATGATCAAGACTTTGCAAGTGAAATAGTTTTTTAATCAACTGTACTTTTTCAAGACCTTTACAAAAGAATATAGCTTCACTTGAACACAATTGAAAAATTATTCTTCGAATGTGGGACATACATTTGAAGGTCCCTTTCTAAATCATGAAATTTTGTGTTAGCCATTGCACTTGTTTTTGATAACCTAGTCCTACTTTCGTAATCTCACATGGAAGTTTTACTAAACAGTGGAATAAAACATGAGCATCACACGCTACAATACAAAATTCTGTCATAATAAACTCATGTGCAGAGATTTTAAATCCCTGGACATCAATAATATACTGTCCTGAAGACACACTTAGAGACTTTTCTACAGAAAATTGTTCATGAATAACATTGGGTATGAGTTGTACAATGAATTCAGTATTACGAACTAATTCTCCACAAGTTTTGAAAAAAATTATTCATGGAAATACTTGCATGAACTTGTCGTTTGAAAATTTCGTATACTTCACAAATGTTTCATGTTGATTCACTTGATCCAGCAAATGTTTTGAAAGTACTTTGCCTGTATTCCACACATATATGCAGTTATTATGAGGAATCTTCAACTTACACTCATCATATCGAATTGGATTGTCCTTTAAATAAGTACGAAAAGTCTGTAAACACATGAGTCCACTATAAATATACCACCACAAAATACACAAAAGTCTGACATTTTTTTTCACTCCTTACTTTACAATGCTTTAAGGTTTCACCTGATCTTTCGTTTACGATTCTTTTCATGTAGCAAATCAATAGCTCTTTCCATATACACATTTACCACCCTCCAAAAAACATATTTCATATTTCTCATGATTATATCATCATCACCATTATTCAGTTCAGGATGATCTTGCTTATATATACGATAGAGTTCTTTCATTGTTGAAGGTATTAAAATCACTCTCTGCACACGTTTTCGAAAATGTTTTCAATTTCTGCACCTGTTACCAGTTCATATGGTTTAAGATAATCTGAACACGCATGCGCTGTTTGGTTATTTTCCTCATTAAAGCATCCTTCACATATACTTGCACTTTCAGGAACCACTTGTTTAATAGCACTCGAATGCACTTTTCATCTACCCAGTTGTTTACGTCCACACGTAGCACTTTTTACTGCTAGTCGAGTTGAAGTTCCTCCTAATGGTTTCAGTCCTGCTGCTGCTGCTATTGGTGGTGGTGCTGGTTTCACTACTACTCGTTCTCCTGCTGCTCCTTCTAGTAGTGGTGGAGCTACTGCTGCTGCTATTGATAGTATTGTTGGCTACTTTGCATAGTTATTTTCAAAACACAAACGCTTATTTACAGGATATCCACCACCCTCCAATCCACGCTTTCTCTTTTTTTTTTTTGAGGTAATGAGGAATATACCTCCCTAATATCGTCGTCGTCTTCCGGCTTTTTCTTTGAAACTAGTGAGGAATATACCTCCTTAATATCGTCATCATCCTCCTCTTTTGCGAATGCAGAAGATAATAATGATGGTGAAGCTGGTTCTAACTTTAGACCTTTATTGGGGAAAGAACTTTGGGGAAGGCGACGTGTCAAACGGTTCTTTCGAACTTGTATTTACAGTGCACGTGTTACGTAAGAAGCCTAATCACGTGTCTTATTTATAATCTCTGTGCTCAACTGATGGCGTTGTCCTGCTTAATTTGCACCGTTGAGAAAGTTCTTTTTATTAATTTTCTTCGGGTTATTGCGGTGTTCATAATTTTTCTCAAGCTAATATTGTGTGGCTCAAATGATAAAGTGTTCTGCAACCAGCCCGGTGCAGACTACTATTTATTTTAGGATAAAGAAGTCTGTAATAACAAAATATTAACATATGTTTTTAAAACATGTACATATATAGAAATATGTAAAAGTAACAATGGAATGTAGTATTGTCACCCGACTTACGTCGCTGTACAGAATTTCATCATTGTATGACGTCGGGAAATTAGTTAAATTAACGTTGCAAATTTTTGGGACACCACGAACCATTTTGAGCTAAAGGAACGAATGTAAAACGCCTTAAAACCGACAACAATGCTGGTTATTATATTTCTGGTGATGTTCTACCACTTCGGAACATCCGAACAATTCATGCATATAGAACCACTAAAAATGTATAACATATATTTTTTTTCAAGCCAACTGTTGTCTTCGTTTTTTTAAATTCAATTTTC
>JAGDQP010069649.1:0-10859 GCA_022664845.1 Lepisma saccharinum
CGAATGCCCTTTCGAAAAAATACGTAAAATGTACGTAAATTAAAAGCATGGTGAAAAATTAACTAATGAGGAAAAAAGGCATATCCATTAATGCTTTATCATTTTAGTATTTAAATTTCTGCTTTTTCTGACTCCTTCCATTGTTTTAATTCCTGTATCTATTATCAATGTACAGTATGGTTCATGAAAATGTCCGCTTAGATAACACAGCGCACTTTGGCTGAACTTATCCTGCTCAATAATAATAATAATAATAATAATTATTATTATTACAAGTAAAGATATGGGAGTAATATTCTAGTCAATGAGCATCCCCTTAGTTCTTCATACCATTTCCAGCACTGTTTAGCAGTAACTGTGTCAAGTACCTAAAAAGTACCTTAGGTACATTTATCAGTATCTATATCTAGGTACATTTATCAGTATCTATATATAGGCACATTTACCAACTTGTACCTAGTACCTTTACCTAGGTACAATTTAAGGCCAGTACCTAGTACCTGTACCTAGGTACAAAAAGCAAGTATCTATCTATCTATCTATCTATCTATCTATCTATCTATCTATCTATCTATCTATCTATCTATCTATCTATATCACAGCCATATTCAATTCACTACTGGATGACCCTGCATACCACTAATTTCCTTGCATAATTAATTATCACATACACATCTATAAACATCAAGCTGTAGACAGGAATTCAATAGTGTTTTGAAAAGATATGTGGTATTATTTCGATAAATACGATCATGAGTCGTTAAATCATCACGGGATACCAGTGGTGTCACTTCGTGTTATGAATGCCACATATAGTTCCACGTACGGTACATATAACTTTTTCAGTCTGTAATCGCACTTCCATGACTTACATTGATGGGGTTCACTTCCACACACGGCACCAAGAAAAGCAAAAATTACCAGAGAACTTATCTATTGCAACTGACGGAACAGAATAAAATCTTGAAAAATCCTCACCGGTGCCTGTGGGTCATTCCACATTGGATCATCCAGGGCATGTAACCCTCCGGTCTCAGATTCGAATGAAAAGTTGCAACTACCATATACATGGGAAACAGATCTGAATTATCAGCTTCCTATCTATGATATATAATATTTGGAGATACACTTCTGTAGTAATGAATGTCTGTGTAACTTTGGGGGGTCCATTCAGGTGTGTCTTTTGAGGGGACTCTTCAGATGTGGGATTTAGCAATTAAATCAATGATAATACGAGTAAGTATCATATGAAGTCAGTATCTGAGTTGCAAAATCTTGCATTGTCGTTATGAATGATAACGAACACAACAAATGCAGTTTTTATTTTGTTTTAGTTGTTTTCATTTCGAATATTCTGGTAACAACAAACGTCTCCGTTGTGCACTGTTTATGCACCGCGTCAAAATCGCAACTGCTTTTGTGTTTTTCTCTCTTCCTTTTGCAATGTCATTAACAGTGTTGGAACATACCTATCTATTATGTTAGCTACTTGTTTCTATTCAAAAATTGAAAGCATTTTATTAAAATACAGCATAATAAAAGAGAGTTTGCTTTTCTATAGCAAACTTTGAGTAGAGTGAGCAAAGCGTTTGGTTAATATGCTGATAGTGTACAGTTTATTATGAAGGTTCACTCACGTATTATTCAATGTAGTTATCAATATGTTGCTAATCAAAATAAATGTGTTATGTGAGGCTGAAGAAGGTGACATTGTCAGTGCGTTATTATTTTGTTCATTTACTTATTACGTTTGATACATAGAGTAGATACATCGATTGCCTTTTCTTAGTTTTGATCAAAGTACTAAATTTCTAGACTACAGTAAAACCGTCTACCGAAATGGAGGTCACAGTCTTCTGACAAGGAGCTGTTAGGATAACTTTCTGTTTGGTTCAGGCATAGGTTAGCTACAGGTTAGGTGACGCTTGACTTCAACTTGTCCCAAGGTTCTCTTTGAACTTATTTTGCTCCCATGTGAACTCATTGTTGAGCTTGGGAGTGCCCTAGTAGGGTAAAAGTGTTGTCAGCTAGGTATTTTACTAATGACGTGTTGATAGTATATACTTTTGCGGGAGTTAGTTCTGTCACTTACTTTTGGATCCTGAGTGTACGTTTTGTTTATTTATTTGCACTTGTTGGTTGGAAGTGCCTTTTGTTTCGAGTCAAGCTTAACCTTGTCAGAAGTCAAGTGCTATACCATTGGGTGATTTTCATTTTGGGTTACACTGTAGTCTTCATCTTTTCTGTACTTTCTTGCTGACGCTTTCGCCTGATTGTATTCATATCATGCGAGAATTCATACGTGACATTAATTTTATTAGCGAACTTTCACATTTATCTTTTATTGTCTAACGTTTTGTTAGATAACAGTTACAGATACTTCATTGCTTTAGTGTGAAAGTGCTTCGCTAGAGATGTTTTTGCTGCTTCCTCACTCGATAGCTTATGTGTTGATTTATGGTTCTCTATTCCTTGAGTTTGTGTCTCAGTGCCAATATCCGACGTCCTTTTTCCCCTTTGCTTCTCTCTCTTCTCTGTTCGTGAGCTGAATATTCTGTACATTGCTTACCATGAATTGTTTTTTGCTTTTGAGTAAGGCTGTTCTGCTGTTGAATTTGGCCCATCTATCGTGGATGAAAGCAAGCGTTCGTCCGGTCAATGCAACTACTGGGTTCTGAGTTAAATTGTTGGTACCCATTAACGTTTCCAGAGCTACCAGGTTTCTGGCTGAGGCAACTCTGTGTACTTTCAACGTTGTTTGCAGCCTGTTGCATGCTGCTGTCGAGGGGTTGGCTGCCCTTGTGGGACTTATTTTTGTGAGTGACCTCCCCTCTCCTTCACTTCTTTTCTGTCGGGCTTCTCATTGAGGAAGCACGATTTTTTGCGAACCAGAAGGGTATACTGGATTGCGCTAGTGTTGTGATAACACTGATTAAGGGTGGCTTTAGTCAGTCCTCTCTCTCTTTTGTGAGTGGAGGGCTTTCAAGCTAATGGGGCCCTTTATACGTCGAGCTGCTGTTATCAAGTTCAAATAAGCTGTAGTTTTAAATATATGCTATATGGTAATTGATGGTGCGAATATAATAGATATATGAGACCCGCACACACCTATGCACACAAAGATAACTTCAGATCAGGATTATTGAAACTTGAGGCTGCAAATGAGGAGTATTCTCTGATTCTAGTACATTTCTCTATGAACTAACTACTTGATCTAAATGCGAGACATTGGTGATCGAAATGATTCACTTTGTTTCAACAATAGGGTATCAGTTACATAATAAAATATGTTTGACGGCTATGATCATGAACAATTGTTTCTTTTGCAGATAGCTTCTGAGTTTTCTTCACTCTGTAGGAGGGTGGCTGAGGAAGCTCTGTACAAGAGTTTCAGCAATTACTCATTACGGATCATACAGGCAGGAATCAAAGGTGGTCGCAGACATGGTGTCCACGCGTCCAAAGCAATGGAAGAAACTCTACGAAATGCCTGATATGAAGGTTTGCTGGCTGTATAAATAAAAATTGCTATCACATGTGTGTGGCGAAGAGAACAGGTAGGGAGGGTTTACACGACGTCTCAATTATTTTACGAGTATTACTTATTGGACCTTATTTCTAAATTGCGCATTTTACGCGTAAAGATGGTAATTTGCTAAAGGTAATATTACAGCTTCAAATATTAAGTAATACCTACAGCTAATTACTAATGGTATATATTTCAGCGAGTATCAAAATTCGTACCTATAAAAATGTAACGAAAGGTGCCCATTAATTCCTATCACAGGTAACACATAAATATAAGTAAAGGTCATGCAAGTTTGTCATAGGTAGTAGCCCTTTGTTTAAAAGCACATTTATAATTGTGATATTTTTTAATATTTTAAATAAAGGCTATAACAAGGTGTGACATTTGGCCAACACAACGGGGAGGGGGAGCAAGGAAGCCCAGTTCCATTCCCTACGCCATCGTTTGCATCACAATACAGTTAACGTATCATTGTTAATTAGAAACTAATACTTGTTTATGAGATAGGATGTGCTTCCTTGTTTTATTTAAACGTTAAACAAATGCTCAAAGCGGGTTTCTGAAATAATTAAATTACGTTTCTGTGTCAATATTTAAGTTAAATATTTCTCTCGTACCGTTAACAGTTATGTTGCCATCAACCATTGAGCACTGACAACCGACCATCTACCGTAAGCACTGGCGCTTAGCCTCACAGACCCATTTTTTTTTAAATTTTAATTGCTTACCTACTATTTCTCAAACTTACGTAGTGATTTCGGGTTCGAGAAACACATCGTACGGGTCTGGTGGTAGACTTGGCGTTAGTGCTGTCGATTGGATTTTTTGCTTAAAAGTGACAATTTCATAGATTTATGTGAAGTAAATAATAAATCAACAAAAATATTATTAGTATCGTTTTCCTCATCTATGTTCCAGGAGGGTGAGATCATTACATATCTACCTATCGCCTCCTCCCAGATGGTAGGCACACGCAGCCGTACATCCGTACAGTGAGTAACAGCTTGGAACCAATGCAAGTTTTTGTAATAGATGACTTTACGGTGGAATCATCGACTCTTTTGGCTTATGCTGCCAACATTCCGCTTTTTATCCATGAAATGTTATACAACATTCCCCATGGGAAACGCCTTCCAGCTGTAGTTCACTACTTCTGGTCACGGTTGGACATTTACTACGCAAATGCAGATTACTAAATTCATTTTTATTTGTCGTCAATTTATATATTTTCGTTGTGTTTAGTTTGTAAGATTTGCAATGGAGTGTTTTCTATGCTCAAGATGTAATAAGTAACATGACGTCTTACTTCACACGTAATTACTCTGATCCTCTGTCCTCAGACTGTGCGGATAGGTGCATCAGGGAATGTGATAGGGTGTCTACTATTCTTGTTAATAGTTCCATATTGTACAAGCTCACAGAAACTAGTGCGTCAGGCCGAAGTACATTCCACCGCATGCGAACTATGGACATTTTGTGACGTTTCGTTGTCTGGGTTTCATGGATGAGCAGTAATTTATTCGGTCCTAATAGTTGTCGACGTAAAGTAAACTAAGACATTTCAAAGGGTTTCAGTGCAGTTAGGTGTTGACGTTAAGATCAACTTGGACACATGAAAGAGTATTAGTCCAATTAGGTGTTGACGTGATGATCAACTTGGACATACCAGTGGGCCTGATATCATTATTCCTCGACCATATCTCACTTAAAACAAATGCTCACGAAACACATAATAAACCTTCAAGAGCTCACTCTTATATTGCAATTTACATTATTCCTACTGACGCAAGCACACAGAATCGCTGGCTTGATTTAAATCGCAAGTCTTGTTTCCTTTCATATCGTGGCGCTCCCATTACATTACTCCCTGTTCAATTGTTTCGAGAATTTAATTTCAATCGGTCGCATCCCTCGGGATGTGAACAGTAAGCCCCTTCCAAAATTCACACAGCGACACGTAAAGCTAACTCATCTGCCGAAAGCAAAGTTAAATTCTCTCTTCTTTGCCTAACAGAGCAGCTCTCCATCATCTCAAGGGCCTGCGATGGCAAAGCTGTTTCCTCTAGCTCGACTTGTTCAAGTATGACATAACGGATTCTTCTGTACCGGGAATGTAAACTACATATTCGTAATTCAAAGCGCTCTCCGTCACCATACTACAAAGGTTGAACTTGTCTAAAACACCAAGTTAGCAGAACAGCAGGAGGACAGGTATACAAAATGAGGCCGAAACCTTTTAGTACCTGCCAGCGATAGAACACAATAAACAAGAAAAAGAAAAAAACAATACGTATCCCCCCAGCCCGCTTTCTCATGAAAAATAAAAATAAAAATGTGACCTTGGCCAGTAACGCTCTGAAGTCTATTCTCAGCTGCTACAATGTTGCTGCAAAATATCCAATACATAACATACGAGTACAGAAAGTTCAAATTAAACATTCAATACCTATAACATTACTATAATGAAATGTACGCATTAAGTATAAGTACCCGGTCGAGGTATTGATCAGCTTACCCAAGATAATTTACATATAAACACATTATAAAGCAAAAATATACATATTTGCATACCACAGAGCAACCCTTTCATACTTGAAGCTCATCAGTTATGAGAGCCACCTCATAACAATACCTTCCAGTATGTTCCGCCACCCAAGCTACTAGACAAAATAATTTCTCACCTTCATGTCCTACCATCCATTTTCGATTATCAAAAAATTCGGCAGTTGTATGATGATTGTGACTGATAAATGTAAATGTTGGTCAATATTATAAATGCACAAACAAGTGTCAAACGATACTTATTTATGTATTATGATTACGTCATATAATAAGATGGAACGTCAGTTGCCCTATAGGACAACTTATGTTTGCATATAGTTGTCATCCAATGAAGTCATACATGACTTTGAAAAGTTATGACCTGATAGTCATAGATTATTGGTTTTTGGTTTTAGATTATGAAACTTTCGCCGATCTTTTTTTTCTGTTCAGTTAACTAAGTTTATATTGTTGAGAATATATTTTGAATTATATTGTATGTGACATGAGTATCAGAACGGGCGTAAGCCATAGTGCTGTTACCGCACATACAATTCATTTTGTCTTTATCTTTATCTTATGAGTATCAGATAAAAAGACGAAAAGGTTACTTAAGCATGATACTAGTATACTTATAAGAACGAGGTGATTACAATAATAATGTGTATAATTTGATCATTGTGTTAATTGAAGTATCATATCAGTGTATAATGTTTCTGATAATGTCATTGCGAATTACTTTGTGTCGAGATAGCGCAGCTTACCTGTCGTCCAAGGAACTACACTCGTTAATGACCATTGTAAATGTATCTACTAAACTGGAAATCAATGAGTAAAGTGTAAGCGCGAGATTTGCATATTTGAAAGAAACCTTGTTAAGTAAATTTAATAAACGTTGAAGTCTTTTGATATCTTACATTTTCTTTGGCTTGCTGTGGGTAGTGTGTATGCTTAAGAATTACATATTTACAGAGAATGAACTTTACCTAATCTAACCTTCAACGTAGAACGTAGGTGGATTAGATATTGTGGAACATACTTGGATTAGTTAAAAAAAATTTGGGTAGTTTACAACACTTATCTTGCCCTTGAACTATATATTGATGACTCGAAAGTAGTGAGTCAACTAGGCTCTAGGAGTGGAATTCATACAATAGGAGTACTGAAGTTTATAATCAAAGATGAACCAACGACGCTAAATTCCTTCCTTCATAATATTTTGTATGCAAAACTCACAGTGTCGTCGATGTTGATCACTATGGGTACGATGGTATTATAGCTCCGCTCTTTTGGGACTTCTGAGAACAGAAGGAATTAATGAGATTGTCACTGATGAGGCTTCCGACTCCAAATTTGTTTTTGGCAAATACAATTGATGATTATCTTGGTTTACATCGACTGTTTTCTTTGGTTGATAGTTTTCCGCCAATTACTGTTGCAGATTTTGCATGTTACATCGTAATAAATTTCAAACATTTTTGGGGGGGGACCGTAAGATAGGTTTCAAACACGGTAAATATATGAGTAATATGATTGTCTCTAGAGAACATAATGACACATTAAAATTGTGGAATCAAGCACCAGTGTTCGCTATACCGTCTTCAATATTGGCATGCAAAAGAAAATTATATCGTAGATCTAATGACGTATTAGTAGGATGGATTTCGCTGTAATCACCACTTATCATACATCAATGTATGCTTACTAAGACATTATTCCCGTTAAGCGTATTAAACTCACGAATACAGCGTTTTAATTACAAAATATTCTTTCCATGCATATTGACTACATTGCACATGCAGTAAAAGCTCCTGAAATTGAAGACCATCAAAACGGTAGAAAAGATTTCAATATTGTAAAATCTTGGAGTAAGTTTATGAAAACGTTATTACACTCCTTAGGTGGTACACCAATATTACCATGACCAGCAAACGTGTTTGTTTCTAAGGAGGCGCCAGCTCAATTTAGAGATGAGATAGATAGTTTACTGAAAAACTTTAAATCATCCAACCCACCAAAGAGAGAAGCGCTAGAGACTTTAAAAAAGATACTTCAAACTAAAAGTCAGCAATATGAATTTTCAATCATTGGAAAGAGAGGTGAAAATGAATTCCATATTGCTATGTATGATACAATTTTCAGAGAGTTTGGGTTTAATATTAGTAAATATTTATTTTAGGCGATTTACAAGTTATACAGTATTTCTTGCTGCACGTTTTGGTGGAACTGAATCCCAATGATACGAATGTATAACATTAAATATCCTCCAGAAATAAAAAAGTAAGAGTGTGGTGTAGCTGCTATCGATTTATAATAGACGAGAAAATGATTTTTCTGGGAATATCAACGGATTGGCTCCATTTAATCTGGCAAAATTTACACTAAATTCATACAAGAATATAGATACTAAGGTAAATATTAGAGTTAATTGGATTGCACACGAATTGTGGTTTATTAGAAATACATGTCAAATAGAAGCTATCTAGAAGTCAAATTTAATAGTAACTGTTGTCTTGCCGCAAATTGTAATAAAACTATCAATTTCTTGTGCAAAATTATTTACACACAAACTAGCATAATATGCTCCAGCAGAATATGCAACCATAGTAAATTTTTTAACCTTTGGACAAATGTTAGTAACATAAAATGCAGATTTATTGTATTTCAGAGTTTCAGTTACACTTTAATCGAATAATGTAGGATATTGAATTGACGCGAGAAGCGTATTATTAATACCCATATTTATATAAGGTTCATAATTAGTATTAGATCTTATAAACGATCATGCTGGTATGTCAATAAAAACTATTGTATGATGACGATTTCAAATGGTTAATGTTATAAAAACATGTGTTTGGCCAAATAAATTTTATGTAACAAACTTCTGTATTCTTATCATATTTAATATTCTCCATGTCATAAATATCAACAAGCTTTCTCGCAATCGCAATAGACTTCCAAAGAAAGAAGGATAAAATTAGAAAAATAATAATAAATCCTCAATTCATATATAAACTTATTGCTGCTGTAGTAGGAATTCCCATTGTTGCTGCTGGTTATAATTTAAGAACAAACAAAACATTAGTATATTTACAAATTAAGAAAACTCTATTACGACTTTTTGCAAATCAACACTACTATATTATTACAACAGCCTAATTTGTTGTGTTCGAAGGGGATATTATACGGCTGCCAATTACAAAGTGCATATTTTACAATATTAGCTAATCTAACCACATTCTGCAAGTTGACGTGATGGAACTTTCCATTGTTCTTTAAATGTTGCTAACCGTTCTTTTCAACACTCTTTAAATACGATATAGGAATCCATGAATTAAATGAAGCAGGATAACCTCGCCAGCGAACAAATATACGTTTACCTTTTAGCTTCAAAAATTTAATCTATTTCGTAAACTTTGGCTAGTGGCATCGCACTCTTGTGGTGGAAATTAGCTGTCAAATGTTTGCTATATTTTCCTAATGTTTTTCATGAGACTGGATACCAAAAAGATTTTAGCAGCAATCCAATTAAGGAAGTTGTCTAATTGAAAATAATATTATTTTATCAACTCTGGTTGATACTATTCAGAAATAAACTAATACCGATTTTAATGGCACTTATACCACAAATCCATGCCAGGAAGTCATTCTTTACTTTGTTTGTTGAAGGAGCACCTGTTCCATCTAAACCCTTACAACCACATTTTGATAATAAGCTATATATTCAAGCATATTCCACGTTATTTTAAGGTTCTGGTATTTATTATTCTAATCAAGGTAATGATTAATACTATGGTCATTCCAAAAGTCATGGCAACTTTTTTTTCGAAAATGGTAACGAATAAAAAACATCTGAAATATGCAAATGGAAGGTTTGTTCATATGTAAACAGTACATGCAGGGAGATGGAGGAACATACACACCACCATAAAGATATAGAACGTGAAAAAATACGAAAAAATGTTTGTCGTTGCAAACGTGTTTTACTGTCAATTGCAACAGTACACAATAGTACATTACGCGCATTCCATGGCAGCAGGAGTCTTCCCAAGAATCCACAAGATGGAAGGTGATCATGACACAGTAACGTGACTTGACGCTAGATGGCAGCCCTGTCCAGGAGAAACAAGCGGGAAGAGAGACCACAGTGTGAGTTGAGAAACCATTCAGGATGGATGTTACCCGACTTCAACAGCGCTCTTACGTGAAGATTGCAGTTCTCCGTGGAAGGAATGCGCGACAATGCCACGAGGAGCTTGTGGAAGCTTTAGGAAATGCTGCTCTACCGTACAGAACGGTTGCTCGGTGGATAGATGCATTACGGCGTGGAAGAGCTGCTACGGCCGACCTGTCAGTATGCGTACGGAATGTGCTCGTACTCTGATCCCCCAATGCCTGGAGAACGACAGAAGATGGGCGCTGCAGGAATTACAGCGTCATACTGATATTGAGAAGACAACAATCTACACGATTTTACGCGACGAGCTACACATGCGTAAAGTTGCTGCAAAGTGGGTGCCTCATGTACTAAGTGAAGTGGAAAAGTTGACACGTTACGACACTTATCGTGTGCATCTGGCGCGTTACGATGAGGAGTGAGACAATCTGGTTTGCGAGAATCGTCGATATAGATGAATTTTGGGCCAGGGCCTATGAGCCAGAACTGAAACGCTAGTCCACGAAATAGCGTCATCCAGGTTCACCAGGCATTCAGAAATTTCGTCGCAATCTCTCTCCTGTCAAGTTAATGGTCATCATAGCCTATGACATTAGAGGAGTGATTTTGTGC
>JAGDQP010069650.1:0-10859 GCA_022664845.1 Lepisma saccharinum
TCTGCAATTGGGAACTCGAGTGACTGGTCATTCTGACTGAGTTCTTCGATTGATTTGCCGCAGTTCTTAATCGGCAAGCGTATAGATAAAATTTAGGTCTAGTCCAATTGTATCGCCAGAACCATCTTTTTTCTTTTTAGAAATTCTACTTCTCATGATATACCACTCTTCCATACACGACGGACATGGCCAGAATTACGCAAAAGTTTCAAGCCAGTAAATAGTTGAAGAAACCCTGTAATCATATCATAGAATTATCAAAACCGTTTGACCTTGGTTGACCTTAACTTTTCTAGCAAGATTTTCCTCTTTCGGAAAAGAATTCTTGTACTACGACGAAATTCTCTATCGCCCTGTCAACAACCAATAAAGAAGACGGGTGATCGTAAAACCCAGAAGTTTATTGGATTCCTGTGCAAAAGGATTCTTTTTTCCCCGAATGTTCTACAAGTGTAAGTAGCCACTAAAGGGATCTGAAGTTTAAAGGAAGACAAACTTCAATTCTCTGCGTCTATTCCTTTACCCTCCGTTCTTCTGACTTTTTGTCTTACTCTCCTTTTCTAGTTCTTTCGTACTCCCGTCTTCTTTCCAACCTTTGGTCTACGGATTCTTTATTTTCATCGAAATGTTTCCAACGTGGTCTCCAATCAAACCCTTTATCCTTACTGCCGATTTTTTCAGTGACACACAGAAGAAGATTGGGGAGCATTCCTATCTTGAAATATGTGTTTCGTTTGAAATACGAGAAAGAGAGCTTTGAAAGAAAACGCATGAAGAATGGACGGCAATTTCTTAACTCTATATTGGATAGTGTCTTGTTGTGAAGGACTACTACGTTGAATTCTTTTGAAAGGGGAAAATATAGAAAGAAGGATTAAAATACTGCTAGTTCGTGTCCTGTTTCACTATCTACTTTAGAAGAAATGTTTGAAAATAAATCAACCGCAATGAAACAAAAGGTATAAACAATACGTAATGAATACCCGGTGTCTCAGAACTCTCTTTGCACTTTCCTTTTTATTTCTATACTGTCAAAACAACCAAACTTTTAAAAGTAGATACTGCATGAAATGTTAAATTCTTACGAAAGTTTCAATCACTTTTCTGCTGAGATTAAATAACGTTTAGATTTCACTGGTAGAATTTTAGTCATTCTTCCTTAGTATACCACTATGCTGGGTACAGGGATTTCCGACATCAGCGAACATTTTGACTCGGACTTAAGTGCAAACATATCCGTTTCACGAGCTTAAGAAGACCGCTTCATTTAGTGTTCTTGATCTAATCCTCACAACAAATAAATTTGAATTTTAAATTTTATTTATGGCCCTTAGGCACCTAATACTAACGCCTGGATAAGAAAGGAGAGAGCCCAGCAATTGGCTGATGTGACTGACAAGGAACACCGGCAAAGTGATGCACAGAACAACGATTTCCACGAAGGTTGGCAGGTAGAAACTACACATCAAATAAATCAGTGAGTGTTTTATTTTATTTGCGGAAAAAACTATTTGAGGGGGCGAATACATAAAAAAGCGAATACATGTTTTTTTCTCTGTTGTAAAATGGTTTGAGGGAGTCAGAGACCCTCCAAACATGTCACAGAAAAGCACAAAATTGCGTGAACCCAGACGGGAACGAAATTAGAGCATGCACGATTGTAACGAAATTTCACACATTATATGGTACACGAAAAAAAAGGAGGAAACTTATTTCTTCTTTTCCGCAGAAAAAAAACTGGCGGAAGGAGCGAAATCTACCTCCTGAAATACATTTCAGATGGCGACTGAAAGTCACAAAAGGATATAAATTATTCGGATTAAAGTTCGCACATACAAAGTAAACCTAAAACGTCATGTTGTTCTGTAGTCTGTTTTCAGGATGTAGAATTCACATTTCTTTAAAACGAATTTTATGTTTCTCTTCAATCCAGTGCTCTGTAATGGTTGATTAACCATACTCTAGAGCTCTAATGTGTTGTTTCATCCTGCATTCCACTGTATGACCAGTATTTCCAATATATCACACGTAGATTTCCTATATTTCAGAAGTGAAAATCGGGGACGCTACTAATTTATGAAAATCTTTCAAATGTACGAAATAAAAAAACGGAATAAAAACTTTAATTATGCTTCTTGCATTAGATGAGTGTAATATTCACAATCTTCAAAAGAATTCAAGTAAGGTACTTGTTCTATATTTATTATATGTCTCTTAATTACTATTACCACCCTTCTACTTAGCGAGATCAGACGACATTTTTTAATTATGTCATTCATGTTTCTAGAACAATATTAGATAATTATCTGTAATATTTACTCAGTTGTTGTGATTTTAAAAACACAGCTGAAATAACTATTTTTGTACGTGAAAATAACCAATGTAAACAATAACCAAATCAACTTCGTTATCGCCTAGAGATATTGTAACACGAAGATATTGTAAAACGAAGATATTGTAACTTAATACCAAAAGATCATCCGACCTTTTCAATAGGGGAGATCATAGTGTAAACAATTACTTATGATTAGTACTAAATGTGTATTTCATGTTGATCTTTCAAATAATTGTTTGCAGTTTGATTTTATTTAAATACACTTTAAGCTAATTTGTGCGTATTTAGCAAGCAGCTATTATGGTAACCTTATAATTATAAATAAATGAAATTTCACATTCTTGAAATGTTCTTGCTCTCATCATCCTGAGCTTACGCGTGAGAGTACTGATCCAATAAGTAACGTAAGCACGTGCTCATTGTTGCGTAAAAGGAAGGGAAATTAAACAATTACAAACAATAGTGCAAAAAATACATTTTTTGCACCTCTTGAGCTTGTATTTTATATAAATTGTTAAAGATTTCTCATTACTGTGTGGCCCGTTTTAGTGAACAAAGTATGCTTTTCATCTTGACATTGTTATGAGCAACGGAAAAGTACCAAGAAATTCAGTCAATGGTTCAAATAACGCTAAAGCAAGATGCTGATGGAAACAAATGGTAATATCGACAATATTAACCATTGAGCAGCAAAATACTTTGTCCCTGGCCCAATAAAACAGATATTGCATTCAAGTGAAGGTAGTTTAATTGTGAACTTATTTAAATCTATTTTCTGTATATTCAAGTTTTTTTAATACCATTTTGAGGTTCAGTACTTAAAATTAAAGATAATAAAACCGTGGGAAAAGAATAGAAACGATAATTTTTCTTTTCATTCTTCTGCGCTGAAAACCGGGACATTCGCGACACTGGGACGCAGATCTCAATTCCGGTACGGTCCCACAAAAGAAACCGTACAATTGACAGCAATAGTCAGCGCAATAGGATCTCCAACTTATAAATTGGCGAAATACTTAGTAATGCTTCTGAAGCAATATGTGGGGACAAAATATACATTACGTGAAGAATTCATATGAATTTGTGAAGACATTACAACATATGAGAGTGAAAACTGAAGATAGTTTTGATGTCACATCATTATTCACTAATGTACCTCTACAAGATAAGCGTAGAGAATTAACAACAACGTTCTCACAAGAAACAATTTATATTATTTAAATGTGCTGACTTCCACATATTTCATGTATGATAGCAAGTCTTATGAGCAAAAGGATGAGGTCGCGATGGAATCACCGTTATCTCCTGTGGTCGCGAATTTCTACATGGAGAGATTTCAAGAACCAGCTCTGGAATCATCAGAGAAGATACCCAGCCATTGGTATAGGTACGTGGATGATACTTTTGTTAAATGGCCACACGGGATGGAAGAACTTGAAATATTTCTTTAACATTTAAATAGTATATGCGAAAGAATTAAGTTCACGACGGGACTGGAAAAGGATGGATAACTCTCATTTTTAGACATTCTGGTTGATAAAATGACAAATGGAAAATTAGGCAATAAAGTGTACCGGAAGCCGACAAAGACGAAGATGAATTCCTGTCTTATCATCATCCAGCACAAAACAGACTGTTATTTCCACATTAAATCAAAGGGCGTTACTAATTTCAGATAAAGAAACAAGAAGAATCGCACGTAACTTTATTTTATAAGGTCATTCTAGCAACATCTGACTTCGGCAGTCACTTTCTAGTTAAAATCCACAATCACAAACATTCATGCACCAGCCGGGATTCGAACCTGGGCCCTTCGAGTTGTTGGCTTAGCGCCCTAACCCACACGACTACCAGGTCGGCAAGACTCGCACGTCTCCCAAACATTAGAGAAGAATGGTTACAGCATAAAAATATAAAGAGGATACTACATAAGGGAGAAAGAAAATAAGAGAGAATGAGGAATATATGATAAACGCAACGCATGTTGCCATCTGTGAGATGTATTCAGAATAAACTAATGGGAAATTTGAGAAGTAAAATACACTGTACAATGTTTTTTGTTCCATATAGGGAAATAAAAGTTCCTTAGAACTCTGACGGACACACTTGCATTAAGATGACGGGAGTATATGAAATAAAATGTGGATGTCGTGCGTGTTATATTGGGCAGACTGATCGTACAGTGCAATGCAGGATGAAACAACACATTAGCCCTCTAGAGTATGATTATGTAGAAAAGTCAACCGTTGCAGAGCACCCGGTTTACTCGTAGATTAGGCATTATATTATCATACCACTAAAATTTATAAAACAATGTAACAACGTTTTATAATGAAAATTGTAATTTAACATCAAAGAAGATTCCCTGACGATGTGAGTAGGAAAGCTTACGAAAGAAATATCCAAATAAAATACAACGAATATCGAAAAATTAGTTTTAATAGTAAAATGTCAGGTGACTTGATGTTTACAAGCTGATAAACTTGGAGCGTAATGTGTTATTCACGTCAACATACTAAGTCCTGAATCTTCTACGTAATTGTAACGATTATTTAGCTTTCAACGTGGCACGTAAAATTAACGTGTGTTTATCTTTGATAGTAGTTTTGTTGTACGTATTTGCTGCTTGTGTTTACCGTAAGTGGATGTATTGCATATACAGCCTTAGTAACTACGAACAAAAATGTGCAAGTGTGCAGTAATAAAAAGTAAAGAAGCTGTAGTTTGCGAATATAGTGACTGATTCTGACTCATACATAGAAGAAAACGTTGAACTTTCTGTGAGATGAGAAGAAGAAGCGGATCATACTAAGAAAGATGTGGATCAACACACCGATTGATGCTTCAAACCATCAGACGCAGCCTGAAGGGTATCAAGCATGGAATGCTTTCTGAAAAACAGTCATGAGAACAGAATATAACTGCCCAAACAGGTTGCAAGAAAGGAAGGACAATCAAAGAAGAAGAGAGCGTAAAGACTTAATGTCTTCAGGTGTCGACAAAGTATTGATTGTACTGTTCTTGCACGAAAATGAGGGTGACCACTACGTATTGTCGTAACTGCAACAAACCAGTATGTGGTTAACATCAGATCAAAATATGTTTCTAGTGCTTGTAAATTATGGTCGAACTTCGAATGTCATAAAAGAGATCTTTGACACGGAACTTAATGGTTTTACTTTTCGGCACTGAATTCAATAATTACTTTTCAATATTACAGCCTTACGACAAACAGAAAAATGTATTATATATGTTAAACGTAGACCTATAGGCCATTATATAGCGTATACGTAAATGTTACGCATGTTTACCTTTAATTGATTATTATTGAAGGTTACCATTCTAGGGTTAAAGTGGTTAAGTAACGTCTTGGCTACTTGCCGTACAAAGGATGGAGTGGGACAATATCTTCGCATCAAGATGAGTGTAGTGTTAGTGCAGCGATTTTTAGTGTGTGCAAATATTGAAAGTAGTGTTGCAACTGGGACATAAATCCCATGCTGTTGAACCCTTAAACGCTAATTTTAACTAAGCTAGGCGAGTAGCGCTGTACACTAAGTAGTAGGGTAGGACGTTTTCCTGCTCCATTACATTACGTAACATGTATCAAAATGTGTCATCTGAGCATATTTAGCAAACAACGCAAGCGTTAGACTAAAATTAAGTATCGTAAACCTATTTTAAAAAAGTTGGCGCTTGATATTATCTGCGCACCTCGACTGATAGAAGGTTTCTACATTTGTACACGGACCTCAAGCCAGCCCCCATGTTACTGAATACAGATGGTATTTATTATTAACAATCATAACCATTGGTGATTTACAGTATCAAATTATGTCACCGTGTGTTCTTGGTATGTAGATAACATTTACGTGTCCATATACATTGAAATGCAATTACACACACTGTCTATCACACTGTTCATTCCATATTGTGTGAGATGTACCAAACAGGTTGGTAAGTAATTAGTTAAGAATTAACAGTTGGAAAGCATTGACAATCTGTTGACGAAGAAAACTTAAATATATGATAGGATGTGCCAATTGTCGAAAGACCTGCGATATCACAGAAACGCTTTCGTGGGAAGTATACTTCCCACAAAACAAATCTAAGTTAGCTGCTGATTGCTCCGTTGGGAAACGTTATTAACAGACAAATTGTGACTTATTTTCATGTGTAAGGATAGACAATACATATGAACCTGTAATTTTTTGCTTGCGCCTGTG
The DNA here is from genome assembly GCA_022664845.1 of Lepisma saccharinum. Taxonomy (NCBI): domain Eukaryota; kingdom Metazoa; phylum Arthropoda; class Insecta; order Zygentoma; family Lepismatidae; genus Lepisma; species Lepisma saccharinum. Next base: position 6,562 of record JAGDQP010069650.1, read on the forward strand.
CAGCCATCTATTAAACAACTTTTAAGCAGCATGAATTCAGGTCTCTTTTACTTGTTTTCAATATTCAAGTTTTGAAATATTTGTTCTACTTCTCCTCATTTTTCAGATAAATATCTGTATTTATAATGGACGTAAAACAAAGGAAATTGTTGAAACATAAAGGAGTACCGCGAGAATAGCCTTTGTATGTTTTTATTCTAAGTCAATGTTTGCATGCAATTTTGAATGAACATGTTGAATGAACTAACAACGCTGGTATTCGACTAATTAGAAAAGAAACATTTTGGTTGTAAGCTTTGTAAGTTCATAGTAGAAATGGCAACCAAATGGATATTTTGCCACTTTTCACTATATATGGGGCCCGAACGGGCCCAAATGGAAATATACACATATCTTGGCAACTAATGGTGAACTTGAGATGGCATCAACTCTAAATGGGTAAATGTGGGTGTTTCGACACTTTCGAACATATAAGGGGGCCGTAAGGGTCCAAATGAAATATACACATGTGGCAGCCAATGGTTATTTTGAGATGGCACAAACTATAAATGTGTACATATGGATCTTTTGACATTTTCTACCATATAAGGGACCCAAATGGAAACATACACATAACTTGGCAATCAATGGTTATTTTGAGATTGTATCAACTCTAAATGGGTAAATATGGGTCTTTTGACACTCGACCATATAAGGTGCCCGAATGGGCTCAAATACATTTGAGTCCATGTCGTTTGAGTTACATTTGAGCTGTGAGCAGGAAGACATTTGAGAAGATATTGTCAAATCCATATTCCAGGATATAACATGCGCTGGCTTGGAAGAAAGACGACACCAAAATACCTATTGATTGCCGAAATTATTAATCCTTTTACTCGATTAACTCTAGAAAGCTAATGAACCTAAAATTTATATGAATTATCTGGAAGCACTTGTGAGACGTAACAGGGAATGCGTGTATGGGCACCTTCCCTTAGATATGCTATTACAGGTCAGTTAGATTGATCTTGTTTAAGACTATCACAACATATGTCTGACATTTTATTAATAAAACTCATTTTCGGATATTCGCTGTGTTTTATTTATTTCGTACCCGACGATCGTTTCGTAAGCCTTCCTACTTACATCATCAGGGGATCTTGTTTGATGTTAAATTACAATTTTTGTTATAAAACTTTGTTACATTGTTGTATAAATTTTAGCGGATTGGCAATATAACGTTTAATAATTTGTAATATATTTGAATTCAAAATTCTTAGTTGCTCTGGGCAGATTGTTATACCCGTCCATCTCATGTCGATATACCTCCTAAAAGTACATTCAAACAATTACTAAATATAAATCCATTTTTTTATTCATTGTATTTTCACTTAGTTTAATTACTAACGATTATACACCATTCTATATTGTGTAGTCTCTTTCAGGATGTAGAATTCGCGTTTCTCTAAAACTAATTTTATGTTTCATCAATTGAGTGTTCTTCATCGTTTGACTTTTCTAAATAACCATAGTTTAGAGCTCTAATGCATTGTTTATCCTGCATTGCACTGTACAACCAGTATGCCCAATATAACATGCGCCACATTCACATTATATTTCATATACTCCCTACATCTTATGAAACTGGAAAGTTACCAATTAGGGAAGAAGTGAAACAGAAAATAAGTTCTAAACCTGGAATACATCTAAGAATAGATGGGCTTCCTAAGATCCACAAAGAAAACGAGATCAATAGTCAGTCAATTGGATCTCCAACCTATAAATTTGCGAAATGTTTAGCAACACTTCTGAAGCAATAAGTGGGAGGAAAATACATCATGTGAGGATTTGTACTTAGTGATAGGTGGAAGGTACTTTTATCGACAATATAACAATCTGCCCATGGCAACAAAGAATTTCAAATTAAAATGTATTACGATAGATTAGCATTACACTGTCAGACTGCTAAAATTTATACAACAATGTATCAATGCTTTGTAATGAAAATTGTAATTTAACATCAAACAAGGTCCCCTGAAGCTTACGAAACGATCGTGGGGTTCAAAATAAATAAAATACAAATAATATCCGAAAAAGTGTGTTATGAGTGAAATGTAAGGTAACTTAATGTTTACAAGCTGATAACCTTGGTGAGTGCTGTGTTATCCAGACTACATATTAATCCTAGAAACTACTACGTAATTGCTACGTATGTTTAACTTCCAACGTAGCATAGAAGACTAACGTGCGATTACCTTAGATAGTAGATTTGTTGTATGTATTTGTTACATGTGTACCCTCAGTGGATGTTTTGCATGTACAGACATGATAATTACAAACAAAAATATGCAAATGTGCAGTAATAAATACTTTAATATTGATGAAGCTGTATTTTGCGGATATTGAGGCTGACTCTGACTCAGAAATAGAAGAAAACGTTGAGATTTATGTGAGCTCAGATGAAGAAGCCGATCTTACGTACTGTATGTTTACCTTTAATGGGTTAGTTTTCAAGTTTACCTTCTAGGCATAAAAATGGTTGAGTAGCGTCTTGGCTACTGCCTTACGAAGGATAGGGTTGATAGGATAACAACTTCACAATTGTTATAAATGTTGAGTTCTATGTGGCACTGGAAATTAATATTGTATTGCGAACATGTTTTTGACAATCAAGACTTCTTTGAGGAAAGGATTGATGATGCCATTACAACTCGCATTAGAACAATGGTTTTCTTTCAGGGAAAGTGTTCAACTACAAACGGACTGACGGTTTCTGAAGTGAAAGTTGACCACTCTCAGACATATTTTACAAGATCATCAAATGACCAGAAAGTACTTTCAGCTGAAGCACTCACGGAAACCAGGGATTTGAGTGTCACCTTAGTAATTTGTACCTGGTTTTGCTAATTTTCATAAGTTTATCGCGAAGGTATGCTTTCGAACTTTTCTACTTCTTCCATAATAAATGGATTTTTCCTACCATTTTGTTTACTTTTGGCTCACCGAATCTCCAGTTTCCGTATTTTGATGACATATTTCTTTCCACAGTTAATATGGTACTGTAAGTAACTTTTTTGTACATTTTTTCACAGATTCTATATCTTATTTTCATAGTTTCATATCACTCCCTCCAGATACCTTCCTCGTGGTAAAGTTATAACTATCCATATTGAATGGTGGTTCCTGATCTCTACTAGGATACTATGGAACACGAAATGCTATAAATGATACTCGCTTCTCGATCTAAACAATATTGTGTTCACTTACAAATTACAATTTCATGGAACACTTTTTTCTAGAAATGTTACGTTGATATTCTGTTCGAATGTACATTTATGAGAGACCAGATATTTGACTTCAACATCAGTTTACCATGGCTGCACACTTTTTCTATAGATCTATGGTGTGGGAAGTATATTTCTCACTGGCCTATTTAAAAGGATCTTTAAGTATATGCAGTTGGAAACTGTAGGTTAGATTTTCTCGGAAATTTTATTAGATTAGGTTAGGTAAGATTTGGTTTGGTTAGTTTTTCTCGGAAATACTTATTGTTTTAGTTCACAATATAAGATGACATGTTTTAGTTTATTACTAGAATAATATACAATATAAATGAAAGACAAATTATAGTACAAAAGATCCATATTTACCGATTTAGCATTGATGCAATCTCAAAATAACCATTGGTTGCCATGATATGTGCATATTCAATATTAAAAATTCATTTGCAATTTGGCTGTTATAGTTTCCAGTTTGAAGCAGTCCAGTACGTTTTATATTATCAATCATATTCTGGATTACCAGAACTCTTCGCAAATCTTGAATTTCTCATTCGTTGACAAAGAGAAGGTTTTTGAAGGTTATAACTTACGTGGGCATTTTTCAGTGAGTGAATTTGTGGTCGTACACTTCATAATCTAACGAAAACTCATACATTCAGATATTTCTCATCCCGTAGAGGGTGAGAGAATTATCTCAAATATAAACGACCAGCTCGGGTAGACCGCTGCCAACCGATTTACTATCGGATCTCTTCCACCCAATAATCTTAATATTGCAAATCTTCAACAAAAAATAGCTGGATCAATGCATTACAATAAACATTGAACGTTTTCCTCAGTAGCAATCAAACGTTGAAAATACATGGATTAAACGTTAGTGCTGGAACCTTATGTTAACTTTGTAAACGTAATGAAAAGTCCGCCTATTCAACAGTTTATTCGACATTGAATAATGGTTTAGAGGAAATAAGTTTAGTTGGCCAAAACAAAACATGAATGCTGTCTATTAGTATACACACATTTAGTTTCATTTTATCC
>JAGDQP010069652.1:0-10859 GCA_022664845.1 Lepisma saccharinum
TACGAAATAAAGTACAATACTTCTAGTACTTTAAAAAAATACTGTGAAATTATTTACTAGTCAGGTCTTAGGGTGAAGTCCCATGGGGGTCCACTGAAGGGACTAGTTCAGAGTCCACTTTACCAAATGATTGCCAATCTCGTCGTTAGAAAGTTGCAAGCTTGTTCAGGACGATCGAAACAAACTAGACAATTAGTTTTTTTTACATCAGTAAGCCATGTGTGTGTTTGCTTCGATAGAAGATTTCTCTGTCCACCACATATGTAAATTCTTCCACGCGTATCTGTGATGATGTGCTATTAGAGTGAGAGAGGGGGGGAGGGTAATTTTTTTATTTAAAACACCTTAGTCGTAAATAATTACCTTTGAAGGTTATGCCGTGTTCTTCGTCCGGGCTGTGGAGGAAGGGTTGGTTGTCTATGTGAAATGTCTCTGTGCACTGCTGAATGACTTGTAAATTGCGGCACTAATCATACTTATAAAGCGTAAAAGAAAATTATAAAGAAGAAGCAAAAAAAAAAAAAAAAAATACTGCTTCAAGCAACTCGTTTCAAAATTATGTTCATTTGGAAGATGACCATTATTATCACGCAAGAGGCGAAACAAACCGTTTGTACACTTTATATAATGACATACGTTTGTGAAGAGGAACAATATTTTAGCTCGCTTTCAAGTAGATTTTATTCTCAAATGGCGCTCTATTCCAACTACCATATACAGTCAGTCTCGAGAGTATATGTACCAGCCCTAAAATTTCTTTTCTGTATAACTTTGGAATGGATACACCGATTAGAGTGCAGTTTTCTGTAACTTACATAAAACTTCATTCTCTACGAAACCGCACCCAAATTGGTATACCCATTCCAAAGTTATTCGGGAAAGAAACTTTAGGACTGGGTACAAACTTTTGCCGTTGGCTGTACCTTTAGGGCATTTCGCTGTTATACAGGGTGCTAAGTTTCTGTTGAATTTTCTTTCATACAGAAATCCCAAATTTTTTAGAATTATTTGGCCACGTTCCATCTGACCCAATCCCCGTGATTTCGTAGCAGATATCTGTCTTTGGTTCAGCAGTGGGAAAAGGTCGAGCTCTGTTTACATCTTCTATTCTGACGGAGGTTACATGGTTTCCTTAGTTCAACCAAACGAATACCTGGATTGTACCTGGATAAAAAGCTTTAGTTACTTCTCTTTCCCAGTAAATGTGCTCGCTAAAGAGAGCCCCCATATTTGTGACAGGTTCAGGCATAGATACCAGCCCAATAATACAAACTAATAAATACTTAATTATTGTATTTCATTATTCAGAAGAACGCAAAATACTATTTTGTAATTTCATTTTATTAAATTTCAAATTCACTTTTATTCAAATGTCAGCATGATGAGGTTTGATGCTCTGGTCAAGTCTTAAGTGGATTCAGAACCATTATTGTGCTTTATCTAAATCTATGCAAAAGACAGAACCTTTTTAGAAGCTGAACTTCACTGCTGACCTATTATGGACAAGTTTAGTGTCCATATTAAATCAACGGCTTCAGATCTATTGCACTGTTATGAATGCTACTCATATGCTGCCATCTTTTAGTTGCGTCGAAATACTAACAGTAAAAATGTCGCCGTCCTTTATCATACAGTTCAGCTTCTAGAATGGCAGTATTCTTGTGGTTAAAAAAAAAAGGAATTCTAAGTATACTATGAATATGAATGTTATCTAAAATGTCAAATTAGAACTGATCTTTAGAAAATGTTTATCAATGAAATAAAATAATCAACAGAGCGAAATAATATGTTTTAATGTACATGACAACATAACTATACTTGTGAAGAACTATTGCCTTATACAAAATTGTATTTTAATTATTATCAATAGCGTAGAAAGTTAGTGAATGGGTGAATGTTTGTTCATATACATACAATGTGTATCAAAGCTTCTTCGTGGGTGTAGCTGGTTGACTATGTATATGCTTCTATCGTTTGTTTGTTAGCGTTTCCAGTCCCTTTGGCGCCGTCCAATGGAACCGAGTCCAGAGACCGTGACATGGAATATACTGCAAAAGTCAGATGCTCTTTCAAAGGGGGTAAAAATAAAAAAATAAAAAATCTCAGCGTCACTCTTATGTTACGCTTCGGCAGACCGATCAACCGATAGTATTTTTTTTTCTCAAATACTTCTTTCTCCCTCCTTGGTCAGGAGTACGTGCCTCATAGTCGCTGTCTTTGTGCTAAGTTTTAAGTTTATTTAAAAAAAAAAAAAAAAAGTGAAGAAAAAACAACGATTTGATGACATTGCATATTTGCTCGAAAGGTAACACAAATCAAATGTTGGGAACGTTGATTGTATTCTGTTCAGCTACTGAGTAATAGGAGAGAGAGATACACCACAAAAAGAAGTAAGAATGCTGGGAAATGCTATTAGTTCACAGATAACAAGGACAATCTTCTGGATTGGACAGTACATCATCGTTCAAAAATCACAGTAAACTCTTATTCGCAAAAACTTTTTCCTTCTCTGAATCCATGTAAATGAAAAGGATCGCTTTGATCTAGTAAGAGTACATCACTGTCCCACTTGCATGCATTAATGTAAAAAAAGAATACAAATTTATATCTTAATATATTGGTGTTTGAGTGTTGCGTGTTAACAATTTTTGAACAATTACTACACACCTAGACATTGTTTGTTTTGCTTTAAACCATGACAAGCTAGCTCTTTATAAAAGCACTAAATTTGATCACCTTGTCAAGAAAACTTGAAAACTGAATTTTTCAGCCAGTATTATTTTTTTTAATCTATAAGCAAATTCTTCCATTTAAAACTATCGTCCCATATCTCAAAGATTTGAGAGAATTCTGTAATGGATAAATAACCCCTCGTACCTCGCTTATTGAAACCAGTGTCCTGCATACAAATGGCTTTTTCTTGTCATAATAACTTTGCATTAAATAACAGCAACAATATTGACTATAGATATTTTATTTCTTATTCAAATAATTAGTTTGGAAATACATAAATGTAATTTGGTGGAAATAAAGTGTCAGCATGTACTGTGTTAATAAATAACGCCTACAACTTATGCACCCACCAACGCTTTGATATGATCCTGGTTGCAGGATTAGCAGGAGATTATTCAGTCTGAAGTGGCAACTGTCACTTTTATCATGGAATGTCAGGAAAGATTATTCTTTGATTCAGCAGTTGGTCAGTTTTTTCGCATTCTCTAGCTGTCCGTCGATAATACGATAATTAATGAAGTTTTAAGAAATAATAATACTTATAGCATAATTGGCAACCAGTGGTATTGTGAAGCAATTTCTTAATACTCCGGCTGTGGGAATGTGATTCACGTTCATTTACAGAGCATATTTGTACTAAAAAAATGAAGTTTGGAAAAACACAGACCCACAGCCTGTTTATTGGTATACACAAATCATTAGCTTTTACTAAAGGAATCTTACGACTATAGTAAAATTAGAAAGCAGAGAATTGTTGACGAGACCTCCAAGAACCATCCTATATACATACTTACATCAATTTAACTGCTTTCACCCCAAATTGAAACAACATGGATAAACTCGAATCCATACTTGCTACTCATATTTATTGAGTTCTATACCAGTGACCGACGACCCTGACTGACGTTTGTCCAGGCTTTTCTCAATTACACCAAACAAATGCTGGAATAGTACCTTCAACGTGCCATGCCGCATCCTTTCCCCTACTCTATCCTGCCCTGATCCATAAATATCTAAAGGTCAATGTGATGTTTACAAGGTCAGTAATCAATACTCTGTTAATATTTTATAAAAATATTTATGATCTTTAGGCATCTATGGTTCAGGGCATGAAAACATAAGAAAAATAAATATTATATATGTATTGTTGAGTGACAACGCTTCATGTCTTGTAATAAAAGAATGGGAACACATGTGGTTCGGAAGTCATGTTAAATTGTAGGTCCCATCCTTAGGACATCTTTATCCGATGGAAGGCATTGGCAAACCACCATCGATTCACACTGTCCAGAGACCTTCGGATCAGGACTTGCCTTCAGGCAAAACGTCCATCATCATCATTAATATTTGCAGTTCATATAGTATTATAATTGCAAAACTTAAATATAAAAATAACAAAGAATGATGGATTTTGAAGCATAAGGAAAAATAATAAATAAAAAAGTAAAGGGATCGTAATTGCACGACAACAAACAGCAAACATACATATTGCATATTTCAATCATTTGAACAAGTCTATAAATGGAAATACGAAATATGGAAAGGAAAAAGTGGAATCAAATGACGTTTTAAATCAGATTTTTTTTCTATCAATAGCAACAGGTGTTGCTGATACAGAAATATATCAGGTAATTATATAATTCATTTTTAGTTGGAAAAATACTGATAGCAGATAGCATATAGTGTAAGTAAAAACGCCTGGGAGTCATGCATCCAACAATGCTTAGCTATGTTCTTGGTTGCATAAACATATGGGTAGAAACACCTGCTAGTTATGCGTCCTGCTATTGTGCTGTAAAATTCGTTGCAGTCTTCAGGAAAACAGTATAAAAACGTGCAAATGAATAAAGAATGGAGATAATTATATTTAGAAACTTAAACTCTACGAAAGAATGATAAAAGAAGATTGGATACTGAAAATATTCATATACATGTAATAATTATCAAGTGTGCGCAACTAGCAAGTTGAAAAACATTCGAGTTACCTTCTCAGTTTAAACATACTCCTCGCTATGTACTTTGATCAAGTATTAGTTGTATCAACGTACGCAAAACCAAGATTAAGGAAATGGAAATCTGTGGATACCAACCACTATTTTAGAAAAAAAAAAACGTAATTCAACTTGCTATATGATTTATTGTGTTCGTACCTGGGTGTTTGCTTATCATGATGCTTTCATATTGCTCAAATACTTGAGGACTTGAAGAAAAAAGTTACGTTGGCAAGCAACTGAAACACAGCTACTTTGTTTCTCAATCAGTGTTTGGTTTGGAATAAAGACTCATGTTATTAAAAAAAAAAAGATGAAGAAAGAAGGACGAAAAGACTAGGTTTAAAAATTTACAGAAAACAAGGACTTTTGATCTCTGCAAACCGAAAGAAACCATACGTAAATACATTGTTGGAGTTAACGATTGTTAACAGAGCAGCTAAGGAATTTTGTACAAGAGTATTCTTTTCCAGGAACACCGGAATCTCCCTATTTTATGCATATTTTTGGTTGTAGCAGTAGCATTTTTAACTAGGTATTTTTTTTAAAGACCCTTTACTTGGTATTGCTACTGACTGAGAAAAAGAGGACAAAAAAAACGATTGCTTAGTTACACAAAACACTTACGCTCTGAAACAAGCAGCGCCGCCCGCGGTAGGGTTAAGAAGCTAGGAATTTCAAGGTTAGCCCGTAGCAAGCATTGAGGGAGGAGTAATTTTTTCCTCTAGTATTTGCCCCCGAGTTGTTTGGCCAAGGCAGTAACAGAACAGCTTGTATACTTTTTTTTTCTTCATTATTTAATTTCTTACTGGGGTAAACCTGTAAGCATTTATCAAGAAAAGTGTTCACATTACCGAATAGCATATGTTTTACGAACTGATAGAAAAAAAAAAGGAGGCTGTTTTAAAAAATGTATTTTCATTCAATTGGATTGCATGCTTTACTTGCAGGCCCTTTTTTTTTTTAAAAAAAAAAGGCGTGTTTCCTGAAAATTATCCAAAAATGTTTCAAAATGTTGGATTCCCCGACAGGTTTTGACAGGGTCGTCGACGTAATGCATACTTTCAACTTCACAGGACCATGAAAGAAATATTGTGAGCGAGAAAGTAATTTATTGAAGTACCGTACTGTTGAAATTTCGTTTAAGACACACTATAAAAATAAAAAAAGGGCGCTACTTGTACATTTTAAGTGCTCACTCTGGACATCAAGAAGTGAAGAGGAAGTTTTTTTTTATTATTTGTTTTTTAACAAGCGAGTGAGTTAATAATGGATTAAAAATTGGTTCTGGCAGCCTCGGAATAAAACAAAAAGGTTGACAGGAGTGAGGTTAGAAACCGGGTCTTTCGGTGACTTTCTAATGTCTTAACCAATTGGAAATAATAATAATAATAATAATCTGAAAACTGTGGGGGCTGGAAATAAGTATACACATGGTTTGTCCAATTTCCGAAATAGCTGCAACAAAGCCGAATGGTTTGTCAATAAGAAACTCAGATGTCAGTTCCCCTTCCTTTTCTCATTTGATCCCTATTTACGCACACTAAAAGGTCTACCAACAAAGTTATTGATGTGAAATCATCAAAATAATGTTTCAATTGAAATCTGCATCTGCCAGAAAAAAAAGCAGCTGCATGCACGTGATGATGATTACTGTCACGATTTTTTAAAAAGATATAGCTACAAGGAGGTTCTCGTACGGAGGGGGAGAAGAGGCACATGTTACGGCAGATGTTTTCGTGTCAACCATATATTATGATTGCGTAATTTTCTTCTTCTTTTTTCATTTTTTTAGACCTTAACAACAAACAGATCCATTGCCCCAATTATGTACTCCATGAACATGCGTGTCTCGTATTGAGCTAAACTTACATATACACCCATCAATACTTGTGTTCTCTCATGAATGCTAAATTTGGAACATCTGTTTTTAATGGCTAATCAGAATGAGAGAGGGGGAGGGGTCTAGTTTTTCGTGAATTAACCACGTGACATAATAAGACGTGAAGTGAAGATATAATTTTTGGATTTTCCAAAGTCACTTTTTTGTCATCTTATATCTATACACTCTACTTTTTGAACACATACATACACATGCATAGATAGCCACGTGACAAGCAGCAAGAGCAGCTTCCAAAACCGGTCAGTCCACCATCATCACACCGCATAGCCACCACAGATGATTTTTTAACGGAAATAAAAAAGAAAAAACACTACAAACGTCTGTGGCGAGAATAAGATATAGCTAACGGTAAGAGAAAAGGTGTGTATGTATGTATTTCTATCTACCAGTACCACCACTTTGGTCTTCTCTGCATCATAGAGCAGACACTGTTTTCATCAGAAAAACCTTTTGTGGCTTTTCTATACGCTTGGGTGGGTGTCGTCTTCTTTTCATGCATATTTTTCACACGAAACTAACACCGAAAAAGAAAGAAAACAAGTTGAATAATAGAAACACAATAACCAAAAATGAATAAAAGGAATAGTCAATGATAATAATAAGACAAGTAAAAAAGAAAGGTTCAAATATGTACATAGAAAAAATATAAGGAACGGTTAAGATTAGGGGACAAGTTTAGAGGACTTTTTTTTAAACTATTATTATTATTACCATGACGTCATAAATACACTATTGATGAAGGTAATTCCTTACAAGACTTTTAAGAACTTATCCTAAACTTCATTTCATTCTTTTTCTCTACATTTAATTTCTCTTATTTAACTTTTTCTTTATAAGAAACTGTCTGCCTTTTCTCCGGTCCATTCAAATGCAATCAATCACATTCTTGTTGTGTGTCAAGGTGTTTTAAGTGTGTCCAAACGAAAATTGAAGACTCATACCGAAAGGAATGAGGACGCCAAAGTAGATCTTTAAAACATGAAACATGTTTTATATGTTAATGCTGTCTTGAGATGTATCAATAATTGATCAAACACTTTTATTTTTATTTTTTTAATTTTAAGTGTTATTTACAACGCTTTCCTATAGATAATACTGCTACTCTAAAAAAATAGTCCATGCTTGTTGCCAACCACAAACTATAAGCATGGGGTGACAAATATTGGGAGTACAAAATATTGGAGGGAGGGGACACAATATAGTTTATCATTGCGGACGAATTTCTTTACAAAATTCGTGGTTGCACAAAAAACCGGAGAAACACTTGCATAATTTCATCGAATGTCAAAGAGATTGAATATAATTGTCCGATTAGATGTTGAGAATGACGCACATGGAAAGTCTTTTAATTCACGCTTATTTCAACCTACCTCTACTTCAGAAATCTTCAGGAATCACCTGCCTCCTTTGGGGAATCCCTTGCGCACTAATCGCACAATTTTGGAATATGCATTTTCAAATAGAGCAGGTTTAAAGTCTTTGACGGTGCCATGCCACATCAGTTCTACTGTTCGTAGTGTTAGAATTATGAAGGTCTAAAGTTCACTTTGTCAAGCTTTCGGCAGCCTCTAGCTCCTAAACTGTGCACACTTCGGAAATTTTTCACAGGAACTTTCGCCTTCTTTTGATATCAAGAATCATCCCCAGAAATTTGTCCGTGTAGTTTATAAACACACTGTATATATATTTATGGGACCAACACCTCGAAGAACCGGCGTTGGACCAAAACAGCCCAACACGGGTTACACGGCGCGGCACAGAATGAACACAGCAGTTGACCGAAACAGGTTTTGGCCTCGGGTGTTGGTCGTACGCCGGTTCGTGCTGATTGAGAAGACGTTGGTTGTACAAAATGTTAAAGCGGCCCACACATTACTGGGAAAATCCGCCCGTCCGACTGATAGGCGGGGGAGACTGAAAGCAAAACTGATATAGTGTGTGCGTCAGTTTTATTCGAGTACAATGCTTGTAAAAATTCACAAATATCCATGCTCAAGGCGAGATTCGAATATTAAAAATTCACTGAAAACACAATATTTTATCGAATATATAATCATTGCAAACAATGCTTATTTCGGTAACCGATTATACATTTGGGTCCACTGCACATTCACATTTTGCTAAAATAACTTTTTTACAATTGAAAAAAAAACAGACTGTCTGTTCCGAACTACCTGCTTCCAACCGCAGATTTCTCTCTCTCTCTCTCTCTCTCTCTCTTTTTTTTTTTTTCCTGACCTGCACAGAATTGTCCCTCGGACTGACGTACGTAGTGTTGGGGGAAAGTGTCTTCAGTTGTGCGTTCAGTTTCCCTCGCCATCAGCCGTCCGTACGGATTTCCCCAGTAATCTGTGGACCGCTTTAGTCTAACACCACATCTCCATCTGCTACGGAGAGGCGTGCCTTTCTGTCTGGATTAGATGTGTTAGTTAGATTACTGCTTATTTTTGGTGTTTAGTGTTATTTCCTGAGACATACCTAGTTAACTTTCTCACGGATCTGGCAACCTTAATAGTTCAGTGCCTATGTACAAAGAAATTGAGGTCGAAGATCCCTTGTGAGGAAAGGGTATTCGGATATAGCCGTAATTTTTAACTTTATTGCTGGAATCCTCATATTAGTAAAGCATCAGAAGCCACTGGTATGTGCATACATCACACTGTTTACCCTCACAGTTCTTCAATCATCATTTTCAGTAAGATCTGTTACATTGATTGATACTGATGTGCCTTTAAAACGTAATGCCTCACTCATCAAAAGATCACGTTATAAAAACAAAAACATTATCAGTCGCACCAGATTCTTGACACACTGTATAGTAAGAGAAAGCTCGAGAAATCTTGTTTCATTTAAGCCGGATTTTTTTTTTTTTTTTCATTCTTTCGGGATTATCATTCCTTGTTCGCACTTTGACTTATTCCATAGCAAATATTGACTTTTTCTGCTGCTTCCGTTCTGTCTTTTGTTCTAAGAAAACGAAGTTTTGTTTAAAAGGCAATCACTTCAATAACTTATCTTTGATCTTAAACCAATGTTTGATCTTCTCTTAAAACAGTGAATCCGATATGATTATCCTTTGCGCTATTTTCTTTGGTGTATTTACAATGTAAACAACACCTTTTCTACTTATCAGTATTGTTAAAATACCATCAAAATCTCTTTTTGGCGCTGCCCATTCATTCCATTCTTATCAGTATTTAACAAGAAAACAAACCTTGGCAACGTAACAGAAAGATATAATCTTAGCAATATATTTTATGTACCAAACTGCGTATAGAATTCTTTAGTATATGTAGCATCCCGGAAAAGCAAATTGATAAAGCTCATGCTTTCAATGTAATCGGTCTTCAATTCAATTCTCTCGATACGGGTTCATAGATTTCGATATTGAGGACAAATTATGGAAGAATACTTGAACTAGCTGGGAGAAAACTTCGCTCACGATAGTCAGAAGATCTGATGCACTGACTAGATATGAGGCATCGAACAGTAAAGAGTTTTAAATGGGTTTTACCTATCAGGCTCAGGCCGGAATTTGAATTGAATTTATTTAAGGCCTTTAGCCGTGTGAGGCTTAGGTCGGGATAGGGTGGGAGAGAGGATGCTGAAAGGTAGACGGCCAGGGCCTATTTGGTAGGTACCATCCCAGCATTTGTCTGGTAGCACCGAGGAAAAACTGGAAAGCCCTCAGTCAGGATGGTCGGCGCTGGGATAGATCCCAGGACCTCCCGAACGTTAAGCTAACGCTCTACCATTGAGCCACCACTACTCCGTGCTCAGACCGGAATAAGGTGGGGAAGAGGATACTGGAAGGTAGTCGCCCATAGCCTAGTTAGTAGGTACATCCCGGTATTTTCCTAGTGACAGAAAAAAAATTTAAAAAACTCAGAGTGAATGTCCGCTGGAATCGTTCTCAGAACCTTCAGCCAATGCTCTATCAACTTAGCTACAGCCGCTCAGTACTCGATTCTTGAATTATCCACATATTGAACTGTGCATGTAACAACATATCTGGTAAATAATATTAATGTTCTTTACAGGTATTAAGATATAAATCATTAAAAAAAAAAAGAAAAGGCCACGCAGCGACAACAAGCATAAAAACTTAATTAGAATTGTTAAGTTTTGTCTCCTTTAGGTTGAACTGGAGGTGAACAAACGAGATTATCTGTTTCCTCTAGTATCTGAAGTCAGATACTAAGATATATATTAAGCAATCAAACACTCCAGTA
>JAGDQP010069653.1:0-10859 GCA_022664845.1 Lepisma saccharinum
GTCGATGCTTAATTGGACTAAGAAAACAAGTGGCCGTATCACACCTTGTTCCATTGCGAACTGTGGCTTGAAGTAGAAATGATCCGGTTTGTTTTTCACCATTCACATCGTTGAAACTATACCCCAGTTCATTTGCTCCATCTAGGATAACTTGGTCTAGTGGGAAGTTGAAGGAGAATCTTTCGACAGATAAGTAACCATCCTTTGAATGATAGGGAGAACTTATAAGGGATGGTATTCTAATGTCCTCAGATTTCTTGAAATATGGCAAAATGTCAGAGTAACTCCAACCTGGATTTCCGAGAGATGCCCAATGGTCGAAATCTCTCCGATTGCCTCTCATATATACCATAGCATTAATTGTACTACTTCCACCGAGTACTTTTCCTCTTGGCCAGTTGGAACGTCCATCCTCCATTCCTAATGAAGCTCCTTTCTCCGGTTCTGTTCTGTACGTCCAATCTGCATTGGTCTGTTGTAAAAAGAAGATAAGTGCTGGAACAACAGATGATGGCGGTGGATCTCCTCCAGCTTCCAGTAATAGAACTTTCCAGTCGTTTACCTCTGTTAATCTATTGGCGACCACAGCCCCTGCAGAGCCAGCTCCTACGACTACAAAGTCATACTCCTCTTCAAAAGCATTTACATCTGGGGGATACTGTTCAGGGTTTCCAATGTTACATTGAGCGTTTAACAGAGCAGTAATGAGATTTGTAAAGAGTGTAGCACTAAGACCAGTAATGTGCCCAGGACATGAGTTGGCAATACCAGCAGTACATGAACCAATATCCATTGCAGTCTTGTGGTGTCAAGGCCTGAAAGTGAAGAAAACGCAGTTATAAGAAATATTTTTTATACATATTTGCTTAAAGATAATCAAAATGTTCTGTCGTTTCTTACAGGAATGAAGCTGAAAAGTTTCCGAAAACTCTGAAACAAACAACGAATACATCTGTCAAGGCGATATTCAGTTGTTCTCGGGAGACGGCCTGTTCAATTGCTAGGTTCTGTATATAAGTGCAACGTGTGTGCCCAAGGAAGTGCGCTCACATATGGGTAGCCTGAAGAGTGCAATGGGCGAATATGCTGTGTGAGTTCAAGCTGCTCAGATGGGAGTACGAGTCGATACCTGTTTCATCAGAAGAGGGGGATAGGAATTAGAAACGTAACATGTTGTTGAAAACTGGGTTCTGTATAACACTTCCAGATGCAGTTATCATTGTTTAGTATCTCATGAACCTGAATCCAAATAATGAAAGCCACCACTACAGTTAATGTTTGATGAACTGCTGCAATCTGATCAAATAATTAATGAATCTGTACACTCTGAACAGCTGGAGCGTGTCTACTAAAAACCGAAAAGTAAGGAGTCTGCATCAGTGAATCGAAAGGTTGTTGTTCTATTGCATGTTAAGGAAAACCACAAGCTGATAAACTGACTTGCAAGATCATTATCCGCCTTAGTTGGAAAATGTTATTGTAACCACCACATTACATAAATATCGTACAAACAGTTTTATTTCTTGGACAAGCATGAAGACGAGAGTTCCGAACTCTTGAGGATTTGAAAACCGCATTGTATGAATTATTTGCTTCGCTTTCTTATGAGTTTTTTTACAATGAAATTCGTGGTCTTTCATCACGTTGGCCGAAGATCCTAAATGGCAACGGTGTGTATCTTGGATGCTACGTTTTGAAATGTTGAGTCTAATTCAACAGAACATTTTTTGTTACCTTTATATTTATAAATATAAACTAATATAACTAGTGTTTTATGAACTTAAATTGTGCTTTTTAAACCACTAAAACAACTAAGTAAGTGGTTAAAGCAAATCTATGCATTTAATTTACATAATATAGATGGAAAGGCATCGAAGTTCTAAACTTATCTCAAGTCCAAGAAATGGCCTACTTCGGCCAGCACTCTTCCTGGGAAAGGGATAGGAAGGTGGTAGTGACCAAGGTCCCATTCTAGATACCATCACGAAAGGACTCCCCCACCCCGGAATGTAAAAGTCATTTCGGTCAAATTTTTTGAAACTTTGGATTTCAATAGTTCAACAAGGCCAAAATTAATAATTTGATGTGCCTAGATCATGGTAATGTAGACTCATTAAGCAAAGTAATTTCAGCCGTATATAGCACAAAAGTTTCCTGAAATATATGAGACAATATTTTTTTTATTTTTTTCCGTGTTATACTTAAAATAGCTAGTTGTCCAGAAAAGCTATAAAAAAAACGCGGATGGAAAGCAAAAATGTTGTCTCATCTAATTATAACAGTGTTAATCGCTGTTAAGGGTAACAAAATTTCTCCCAGAGAAATCTTGTTTCAGTAAATTTCATTTTTATTTTCAAAATTATGGTCAAGAAATATGTTAAGAAATTGCTTCATAGACCTTCTAGTAAGCAGTTCAAGGATTTGACAGTTATTTTTCTTTCGAAAAAGACAAAATTTTATCAAAGCAGAAATTTTATTGATAACATTTTTTAAATTCAGTATTAACAAAGTGATCTTTTGTTTGTTTCAAACATAAACTACAGTATTAGTTATTATGGATATGTTTTACATTTTCAGTTATCTTAAATACTTAAAGTACTTACAAATATTTGTACTCTCTCCTAAACTTTATTTTGAGACAATTTCATGTTGTGCATAATAAAGAAACTACATATAAAAATTAAATTAGCTCCTGCTATTTATTTTGTAAATATTGAAACTTCTTCTCGTTTCTGAAATATCTTTATTTTACTTTTCAGCTACGAGGAACAACTCTACATAAAACATTGTATCGAGATTACAACATTTATTGAACAGCAACCTTTATGTTCTTTTGATATTAGACGCAGCTCTCAAAGAAATACAAGCAACTCGTTATCACATGGCAACTGATTTGAAAAATTATAATTACAAAATGCACATTCCTAGTTACATTGAATAGTTTGATTTGTGTACTGTTTGTTTGACGGTCAGCATTTTATAACAAGAATTATCTTTTGGTTAATGAAAACAATAGGAAGGTTACTTTTATTGGAATATTGATATCAGGATAACATTTATATTTTAGTCGTAGTAGCGTGAGTAATAAAAGTTTGTTTGAGAGATTGCACATCTTTCGAATGGATAATAAATAGAGCGAAAAGGTGTAAGCTGGTACGACGTCAGAATGTTTACAATGTATATACGATAACTTGAATTTCTTTCTTTTACAACATCGTTAACTATTTGTATTTAATCCAAGTGTAACTATTAAAACATTAACTCTATAGTGTGATAACTTTATTTTCTGACCTGGCAACTATAGTACCCAACAACAAGGCTTTGTACGATTACCAATTGATGGTACTCAGATCGACTGTGAGAGAAAAATATCTACCCCGAAACCTATACCGAAGGATTCAACAGTATGAATACACTTGCACGAACACTCATGCAGAACAATCGGTACACACTGTACACAATCAAATGTCACGTTTGTGAAGAAACTTGAAATTTTATTAAACAAATTTACAATGTACTGGTATATATAACAGAACTGACAATATAACCATCATTGAACTGTTTTAGAAATTTCAGTCTAGCATGTAGAACTTGCTGCTTTTGGATTATATTTGAATATTTAAAGTTTTCATTATTTTTCCTTAAAATTTAGGAAAAAAGGTGTTTGTAAACTTTTGGGGTTAGACCAACTTTTCATCTCTACTGAAAGTCTTTCTGCAAAGGTTAGGAATTGATTTGCCTGGAGTTATTTTTGTGTTGGGATTCAGAAAAATAAGGAAAATATGGTATGGAACATATTGTTCAAACTAGGAAATAAATTTATTCCCAGTGCCTTTCAAATCCTCAACCTCAGCATAAGAACTGTTCATTTCTCATTCGATTAAATTTGACTCGAAATTATTGTCTTAAAGTGCTTGTTGTGAAAAAGAGTGTAGTTTGGAACCTGTATTGTTCAGAATTGATCCTTACTGGAGGTAAGTTTGTATGCAACGAACAAAAATGAAATTATGGATACCTACAATGACACTTATTTCGAAAAGCAGCTAACAGATATCGAAATATCGTCTTTCTGTATTTTTGGAACTATCACTCCACGACACATCGAAATGACAATAGACAAAACAGCATATAATAAATTGATACATCTTTTTACAATTTTAATGACGAAACGTAAGAAATAGTTAATATATTCAATTATAAAGTATTCACATTCACATACTTGTGGATATTCATATATTTTAATTTTACATTACAAGAAACTTTAATAGCTTTACAGTTTTTTTAACGTAATCCATGTAACTTACTTTCAGATTTCCACTAATTATATGTTTAGCCGTATTGATAACAATTTTAATTTCTTCTTGAATCGGTGTGATATCTGCTAACTAGGATATCTAGTTCAAAATTGTTAATAATTTTCTTCTACCAGAAAGGAGCTCAGAGAAAACGTATTTAGGATATATTTTATATTGTAACCAACAAAATAAGAAAGTTTGTATCCATGTTATTTCATAGTTTCATAGTCTGATAACAAAACTGTCCAGCGAACATGATTAATCTTAAAATGAGCTTCAAAAGCTAAGGTCGAGGCCCAACCTAGCCTTTTCTTGCTTGAAGATCTTGTAATGTCTAGGAACAAGAATGTCAAGGTTTATGTAATTTGATTTTGATTGTAGATTCTCAAATATAGAGACATTTTTATTTTCCTGACCTCTAACCTCTTCTTAGTTCAATCTCATTGTGATTTAATACTTGAAATGCACACATACGATGTATTCTATTATTTACTTTGATCTCCAGATTTTATGTAAAAGTAAGCATAATACACTGCCACTACTCGCGAATCTATAGTATCATATCAATTTAGAAATTGCAAAGGATATTCATATTAAGAGGAGTTTGCAAATAGTTAGATTTTCGCAGAGCTATTAAGACAAAATTTGTTTCAAAATAATATAAACAGCAGTATCGTGAGTACGTGTCTCAACATCTGAAACCTGCGTGACAGTATCACATACACTTAATTGTATTTTTCTATCATAGAGGAAAATAAATGAACAGTACAGGGAAAGAAGAGCGATGTCCATTTTTAATTTGCACTCGTAACAAGTATTACACAATGACAGCTAACCGCTAGGAAAGTTTCAATCCAAAAGCGCAAATAAACCACAAGGTATAGCGTTTTTCAGAATATAAAATACATGGAATAAATGGGAGAGTTAGACTTTGATATGCGTTTCACGAGAAATCACCTTTCAAGGACATCTTCCCTTCTTTCCATGTACTCTTCAAATACCTATTTTGAAATCAGAAAATCACAAATCGAGAGGGAATAAATTTTAATAACGACTATATCTATGAAAACTGGTGTTAAGTATGTGAGTAATTTCCTTGAGAAAAACTTATTTCTACAGATAAAAGACTTGAAAAGACAATACCTAGGGAATGAAAATAAGTAATTGAGATGTAACGATATTTCCAAATATGAAGTGTAATTTCATCCACTTGACTGGCTATTTAAAGTGATGTAATAATTCACATTCAGTGTCAATACATTATAAGAGTTGCGTACATATAAATAATGATACTGATACAAAGTTATCATTAGGTCAAATTGTTGATTCATATGGCAAGTAAAGTCTCACGTAACGATATAACAAACAAAGGTAAAGTCTAGGTCTACGAAAATTGCAAACTCTTTTCAAGACTTCTTAAGTAACATCCATGAATGACATGTAAAACACACACAAATGGATCGTATATTTTTAAAAGGGTACCAGTCCAGGACTACAAGTTTGTTAAAATTTGAGAGAAATGCTTTAAAATGGAAAATAATAAAGTGAGATAAATTTAATGCAAATGTGATTGTCATGAGAATGTATTGCTATTGCAATATATGAATATGCTATTGATCAGTAAATGTTAAGGACTGATGCCCTTTTAAAAATGAAGAAAAAGTACAGAAACCACATTTATTTCCTTTCTTTCAATTCACTTCCTGTTATTTGCTATTTATTTATGTTTCTAAATTAACATAATGCCGACTGCATCAATCATCATTTAAATTCTTTTGAAGTTTTTAACACTGATTTATCGGTGAAAAAAATATGTTCTGACAGCAAGTTTAGTCATCATCTTGGTTTTCATTGTTCACAGGTCACTTTAAAATATCAACATAGTACTCATCAGGCACATATTTTTTTTTAGCTTTTGCAAATCCTTAGTTTTATTGTACTTGATGCAAACTTTTCCTAATGAATAAGCTATTGTTCTTATGTATGAGCCCTTAACTGTTGCCATTTTGAAGGAATATGAAGTTTACAACTCACTACAAAACTGAGAGAAATTAATTTATTCATTATATTTATATACCAATACGTGCACCTATAACTATATTTCCTGAAACACTGAAAAACAAAAAAATAATCAAATTGTGGACTGATGTTCCTTTAAAAATATACGATTCAAATATGAAATAAAGAACTGTTTTCCATTATGAAATGGACTATTGAGCTCTTACTTTAGACAATATTAATTGCTTTTCTAATTTAAATCATCCACATTTTGATACAAAACGTACTCTTTCACAACCAGATGGAGTGGCGAAATAGGAGAATGGATGTTAAACTCTTCAAGTAATTCTTTAATATGAGGCTTTAAGTAAGAGAAGGAATCAACCTACATAGAAAGTAAATGTTATTATTTCCTAATAGCCATCTTATATCTGTCTGCAAATTGAAATATCACTGTTTGTTCTCGAACGACCCTGGAGTACAAAACGAAATGCCTAAGATTGCAAAGTCAGATGACTATGATGAAATAGCAATCCTACTTTATTGTCTGTATCATGCTTTATTGCAAATGCAAACAATCATTCTTTATCGCCATGGTACACTAAAATTTTTATAACGTTTCTTTAATCTCTCATTCCATATACAGGGTGCGTATGGTATTTGAGGACATGAGATGTACTCTTCTTCTTCTTGATGTGTGAGCACACGCGCCCACACAATTGAATGCCTCGGGAACAAAGCATGTAGGCAATTTTAAAGTAGTATTACTTTATTTAGTGTAGGATCACGGCACCAGTTTCCAAACACTTAAAAAAAATTCTGACTTTGGTGGTGTGTAAATATGCACAAAATCTATGAAGAAGGAAAACAGTTAAGTAAATACATACCTTGGACTTTAGGTCGTGTATTACCGATGTATAAAAGAAAAAAGCACATATTGCTAAACCGTAAGAAATATAAATATGAGCATATAGCAAAAAACAGCAGTTTCCAGCCACACGCTATCAGTAACTGGCCGTCAAGTCCCAGTTTCCGGCAACACTAGTCAGACTTACTCTAAACATTTAACATAAATAACAGAAATAAAATATAACAAAAAATATATAACAGAAACTATAACGAAATAGTCCACATTCTAGGCATGCAAAACATATTAATTTGTGTTCGTTAACAGTGTTAACAAACGAAAACATCGCTCGTAAGTGTTACAAACAGGCAAACACTCAAGAAAAACAGGCACCTTTTAATGCTGCAAAATAAAAAAATGTCTTCGTTACGTACTGCAGGCAGTACTAGGGATAGTTCTAAGTCTATCAGGGTCAGTTCAGTGATTCCACCAGACCCTCCCCTGTGGGGGCGTCACCCTCAAGTTCTCGAGACCCCCAACTTTAAAATTGTTGCGGTCAAAAATCAATAGAAACCATCCAAAACTCCGCTTACACCCTCCTAATTTTGACTTTACACCCCCAGCCTGAAAAACCTGGCAGAATCCCTGGATTAGTGTTCAGACTCACTGCTTTGTAATCAATGGGTCCCGGAGTCGATTCCCGTTCGGGACACAGATGGTTACGCTCACACTAAACTGTAAGTTCCGTCCTTATGATATCATCTTCATCCGGTGGAAGGCAATGGAAAACATCATCAGTTTACCTGTATGGGACCTTTGGGTCAGGATCTGCATGCCTTCGGGCTGAACACTCATCATCATGATACAAAACAAATCATGAAAGTTAGAAGAATGATTGAAAGTTGGAAATTGGTCTACTTTGCCCCATTCCAGAGTTCGATTTGTAGCGAGGGATGGTTAGGATTTCTCCCCCTCTGCAAAAATCATCCTGGCTCTGTTCACAGATATATACCTCTAACCTGGGATATGGACGATCCCAAAATACCATATAATACATATCTCACTAATTCTTCCCCCTCTCTGACAATTGGACAAATCGAACACTGCCCCATTCTACTGTACTTTTTGCAGGTGGCTGAAAACGGGTACCACACATAATTAACATTGGGTCCAGTTAACAGCCATAATGGCCATTTTCTGGCTTCACACCAAATTTTTGAACCAGTAAACCAGCCACGTAATAAGTGCCAAAGTATTAAACAAACATATTTCAATTTGTTTCCGCTGTGATTACCAATGTTTCCTCTTTCAACGTGTGTATTTTTATCTATGACTATACGTGTATTTTAAGTTTTAAAAAATTCACTGATTCGTACCTGAACTTTCTCTACCTACTAACGATGCACACAATGAAGGATCAATTTGTATGTTCACAACTTCATCACTGAATAGCAGTGTATTCACAAAATTTGAAACAGTTAATGATAACGCAGATTACATCTGAACATCGAAACAATTGACAAGAAAACATGAGCTGTGCGAGTCAAACATCAGACGCCTTATTTACTTACTTTTAAAACTGTATTGGCTGGAAACTGGTTCGTGGCTGGAAACTGGTGCCGTGATCCTAGCCTTTTCGCAACCGGAGCTAGCTTGTTGTCCTTAATAAGCGAAGGTGGCAAAAATAATAGTTAAAATGTCAGTATTTCAAAACGTCAAATCCGGTAAAAGTTGGGACGGCTATGGGGCAGTAAGTCGGGAAGGAAGAGTAAGAGAGAGGGAATTTGTGTATAATGAATAAAATGTATAAATGGGAAAATGTAATAAGTAGGTGATGTATGAATGTGTAATGTGGTGTAATGTATAAGTGTCGTGTAGCGTATGTCCGTCTCACACGTCTCGTCACTCTTCCGCACCTCCCGAAGAGCTCAACATGGTGCACTCGTTGCAGGCCGTCACCGAACTCGAGGTATTCCATAACTCCCTTGGAACGAAGGTATATGTGTTAGTTATCGCTCCAAGCAAGGTTATTTGACTACATGGAGAAAGGTTGAGGCACGAAACAGAACTTTAATGATTGGTTACAAGTCGGGACGTCACAAAAACAAATCGCGTTCTCTCTCTTTGCCGTAAGAACTGAAGAATACGCTTCTTTTGCGCTTTATTCATTTAGTTTTAATTCGTACTGACAACACAAATACCTTAATTTAGGTCCCTTGATCTAACAGAAAGGGACCTTATAATCTCGCTCAGTCCGCCTGACCGTCCGTCCGTCTGTCTGTGTACAAAAAATTAAGCTTAGGAACCACAAGGTGTAGAGAGGTGGTTGAGATGTCGTTGGAAAAGACTTGGCTAGACTAGCTCAGAACCGATGCAACAGCCTTGATTGGTGTAATAAGTCAGTGTTGCCAGCCCACTTTTTCTTATATTCAATTTTCCAAATTGTTTTCATTCCTTTCGACCTATCTGCACCAAACTTGGCATAAATATAATTCAACGCAATAGAAAAATGCTGTGGTACCTTCGTGCCAATCATCATAGATCTGAGTGTTGCCAACTCATTTTCTATAAAATACAACCTTTTAAAAATTGTTTCCATTACGTTGGACGTAGCAGCGCCAAACTTGGCAAAACATGATTTGACACTATATAAGGTATTGTGGGCAGTGTTTAAAAAGCTCTCTAAAATCTGGTGGCCAATGAGGCCACATGAAGAACTTTGTGGTGACCATTTGTATTCACTGGTGGCCTCATAATATGTTTCATTGACGTTAAACATAAATTACGTGCATGTTACATAATAATGCACCATTATCGTGGCGCGCGCCATCTATCTGCAAGGAACAGTACTTACACAAGCAGACTGTGAAAAGAACACGGCAATGCGTTCAGTGAAGGAGAGAGAGATTGAACGGTGGCGGCGAACGACCAATTTTATTGCACACTCACACAGCTGTGCTGCGTCGTATGAACCAAGCTGCAGTACGTACGACCGCGTGCCGAAAATGCGTAGAAAATAATGAACTCGTGGCACGATGATAAAATACAGAATGGTAGGGTGCAGCAGCACTGTCTTGTTGTAGGCAAATTTGAGGATTTAGAGCAA
This sequence comes from Lepisma saccharinum, assembly GCA_022664845.1. Classification (NCBI taxonomy): domain Eukaryota; kingdom Metazoa; phylum Arthropoda; class Insecta; order Zygentoma; family Lepismatidae; genus Lepisma; species Lepisma saccharinum. The sequence goes on from JAGDQP010069653.1 coordinate 10,247, forward strand.
AGAACTGGTCGCCAAAATTGTACACCAGGTGTGGCTCCATGTGGCCAAATGTTTTGTTTGTAGATTGCATACGTTTTAAACCTTGATTGTGGATATTCCCGTCTACAGGAACCACCGCTCGCAATGCTGCCAACCTATTTTATTGTTGTTTTTGATAGCGATCAAAATTGTGTTTTTGAAAGCGATCAATATCATTCTCCGTTACCGATCGTCGATCTCCAATATCGGCAAAATTGTTTACCATTCGATACTGATTGCTACCAGATAACAACATCGATACAAATCGTAAATCATGCGTTATTGATATCGGCCAATATTTATGTCCTACTGGGAAAGCTTCATGAGGAATGCAAACAAGCAAGGCAGCAGCAATATCTAAGCAATAAAACCGAAGCAAACGCAAAACACTACAATAACACGAAACGTAACGCCTCATTAGGATTCAGAAACATAAAGCGAAAATATCTGACGCAGAAAATTCTGACGTTGATATAACGATAAGACAAATAACATGAGAGATCTATAGAAACGGATAAACTCGTTAAGAAAAGGTTACCAGCTACTGCTAGGAATGATTAGAAATTAATATGGTGATCTCCAGGCGGATCCGACT
>JAGDQP010069654.1:0-10858 GCA_022664845.1 Lepisma saccharinum
ATCTTGATAATACTGAAATAATTATGTAATAATAATTTATGTAAAAAAATATAGCGTGGAATGGCACTGGTATAAAGACAACACGGCGTTTGACCAACAGGGCATTGAACCAACAAGGCGTTGAACCAACACGGCGTTGGACCAACACGGCGTGTGACCAACACGGCGTTGAACCAACACGGCATTGGACCAACACCGGCATGAAACCAACCCTTCGAAGTACGGGCGTTGGACCAACACGGCGTTCGACGAACACAGATTTTTGCCTGGGGTGTTGGTCGTACGCCGCTTCTTGATGGTTGAGAGGCTGTTGGTCGTACGAAGTGTTGGTCCAACCCCGAATCCCGCTTGCTAATTACATGCTTTTGACCAACATGGAGTTGGACCAACATGGCGTTGAACCAACACGTCATTGGACCAACACGGCGTTGAACCAAAACGGCGTTGGACCAACACGAAACCATCACGGCGTAGGACCAACACGGCGTTCGACCAACATTAATAACCGGCATACGACCAACACGGTAAAAGACAAATCTTGATAATACTGAAATAACTATGTAATAATAATTATGTAAAAACTATAGCGTGGAGCGGCACTGGCATAATGCCAACACGGCGTTGAACTAACATGGCGTTTGACCAGCACGGCGTTGAACCAACACGGCGGTAAACCAACACGGCGTTTGACCAACACGGCGTTGGACCAACACGGCGTTAAACCAACAAGGCGTTGAAACAACACGCAACCAACACGGCGTTGAAGCAATACGGCTTTGGACCAACACGGCGTTGGACCAACACGGCGTTGAACCAACACGGCACTGAACCTATAAAATTGTGTATTGCTTATGCAATCTTGCTTTGACTATATCAAATGGTGGATGGTTGTTTGAAAATTGTATCTTTTTATTTAATTTTATTTTATTTATGTACGTTAGGCATCTCAGGCTCTGGCAGAGTTATTTTAATAATACTAGTAGGCATCCACCAAGCACTAGTAACGTGCTATTTTTTCTTTCCCTTCGCCACTATACTGGATTTGGTTAATTTTCTTCAATGTGGCAAGCCAAAATAATGTTTTACTAGAGTATACCATACATGCAATTTCATTTCTCAGTATAAAATATTTGCGCAGCCAATGTCCTAATTATTTTTCTCTTTTTGATGATCTCCAGTATTATTCGTATCTCGCCTATTGTGCTAAACACTTTGTCATTTGGCATCTTCTGTATCTAGCTTATTTTCTCTATTCTTCTCCATGTCTACATTTCCGCTTCATACAACACAATACATCTTAATTAATATTTTTCGTAGCTCTTCGTTCAGAGATCCGCAGAAGAGATTCTCTTTGTTAGGCTATCGCTATTCTCTCCTTGAGCTCTTTCTCACATTTCACATCATCGCTTATAATACTTGGCAAATAACTGTCCTACTTTTCACTTCCAATCTTGATGTTTGCTGTGGTTCGATATGTTCCAATTACCATCTCTGTTGTTCTATTCACGTATTCATGTTCTTCACAGTTTGTTTGCAGCTGTTTTAATATCATTTTAAGTGATGTTTCATCGCTTAGGAAGCATCTTTTTATAACTTCTTCTAGATAATATACAGGGCGGTTGCAAAGTAGGGGTCAAACTTCGAGAGGTGATTGATTCCTCACATCAAAACAAGAGAAAAAATAATTTAAAAAAAATACTGTATCCGGCATAGATGGAGTTACAGGCGTTCAAAGTTAGTGTAGCATCGACACAAATCACGTCATACCTCTAAATGTTATGACGTAGCTTGTGTCGGCTTAGCAATGCACAATGGAAGTAGCCAACTTAGTGTTGTAAAAAAGTTTTTTTTCTATGAAGTTTTCTTCAGTTTTTTTTCTGTTTTCTGTCATGCTTTACTCTGTTACCTGTTACTCTGTTCTATGTTACCTGCTTTTTTTAAAATGTCGTTTGTTTTTCTCACACAGCAAGTGATTTAATGCTTTACGCTGCAGATAATCAATGTAATCAGCAGGATTGGAGATAAACTTTCACACATTCATCCCAATTTACAAATGCTTTGGTTTTCTGAAGACTTACTGTACGGGACAAATGATGGGATTATATATGCATTTACTGCCACATTGCTATACTTCCTATATCTTCACCCTGAAAAACATAAGGATATGGATTCTAGTTATTTAGTATGGTTTGTATTAGAATACTAATAAACCTCCAGGGAACAAAATAAATATTTTGAATTATAAGAAGAATTTAAGTTCCTAGAGAGAATACAACTTCGAAAACATCTTTACTATATACTAAAAAACCATGAATTCTTACCGAAATGTGCTCTCATCCCGTATATACAATACGTTAATTTCTACTTACGGAATTATTCAAGGAAGATATATATTTTTTATCATAATTACCTTACGCAAAAATCAATTATCTTTAGCTCAAATTCCCTAGAATTAACCTGCTCCTATTCAATGGCAGATACGTATGTTTGGGTTTACTAGTACCTTGTTTTTGAATTTTAATTTAATTTTTAAGGGCTTTAGGCAACTTTGACTCTGGCTGGATAGATGATGATGAGATGAACTGGTAGAATTAAGAAAGTGGGAGGAAACGGGAGAACCCTGAGAAAACCCACGCACACAGTGTTTGTCCACCACAAAGCCTACATGGCATGAGCAGGGATCGATCCGACGACCCCCACTGCCAGAAATGAGCTCTCCACCAATTCATCCACCGCTGCCCACTAGTACATTGTGCATCAGTATAAAAACACTGCACATTGCTCCCTCATGGTCCGGGCTCCAAGGCTCGCGCCATACTATGAAAATATATACAGATACAGAGAGTGTAAAATATATTTTATGTTATATGCATATTTCAAAAGTCTTGTATAAATGCATAATGAATACTCTTGTAAACAAGCAACTACATATAGGTTTCTTCTAATCCAGGGGTTCCGACTGGTGCCCCGCGGGACTCACGTGAACCGCCAAACCTTTTCTTGCGGCCCGCGAGGTCTGTTTAAAAAATAAATTAAATTATTGATCGTACGATGTATATCTCCCAATAAGGACGTTTTATTTTCTCCCTAATCTTCCAGGACAAAAATAATTTACGAATATATACAACGAATATACGATATAATAAATTACAGCCATATTCAACCCACTAGTGGCTGAGGTCTCTCCCCGAGGGAAGGAGTTGGTCTACTGCTCCCACGCTGACCAGACGGTTTGGGAGAGGAGAGCCGAAATTCTCACTGCAGCTTCTCAATTGTCCTCACGATGCTGGGTCAACATCGAAATTTTAAGCCCTCATCGGGAATCGAACCCGGGACCGCTCGCACTGAAGTCGAGCGCGCTACCGACTTTTTTTTAATTTTACAAATATATATACTGATGAAAAAAAAGCATCCGCCCGAACAGGGACACGAACCCTGGACCGTTAGGTTAAAAGCCTAACGCTCTACCGACTTTTTTTTACCATTTTTTTATTGATAGATCAATATCAAAAATTACAAAAAATGAAAGATTGATATACTAAAGAACTACAAAAAATGAACATATCCAAAATATTACAAAACTTAAACTCAGGTAACTATACTCTACATACACATAAATAAACGTTCAATATAACGCTTTGTAATAGGAAGCAAAGCCAGGCACTTTCTGTTCGAGACTCAATTGCTGATATTTGTGTAATAAATAGTCAACATACCAACGGGCATCAATCATTTCAGTTTCAAATTTTAAAACTTATAAAGTCTGAGCGGTGAACCACATCGTAAATTTTTGTTTCGATTTTGGAAACATTCTGTAGGATGGATCTTGAAATATTTTTTCACAGGTCAAGTCTTTCACACTGATTCGCAAGATACGACCCAATATAGTAAGAAATTTTTTCCAAATGTCTTCCTTATCAGTACATTCTATTAGTTTATGTGTATACCTTTCTTTTTTCTTGCATTTACTACATGCCTCATATTCTCGAATACCTTTTTTTGTACAAATTGCACCCATAAGATTCCAAATGATATCTTTGTATAAACATATGATGATGTAAAACTGAATCAAAGTTTAAAACAGCCAAATTCTGACATAATAAAGGCCATGTGTCACTATTTGGAACATATTGTTTTTCTAACTTATTTATCTCTGTATTCAAATACTGGAGATAGAAATCTTTAACGGAATATAATTCCATTGGAATTTTACCTATAACCGCATATGCAAAATCAAGTATGGTTGTAGTAAAATATTTCATAGCACACCTAATGGAATCTATGTCAACCGGGGCAACATCATCAATATCCCTTAAGGCTCTTAATGTTACATCTGACCACAAATTGTCAGTATACAAGCACAATACTTAATACATAATAATCTGTGAGATAAGAGTGCTTTAGCTTGTAACTGGATATTTTTCAGATTAATACCTCCATCCTCCAGTTTTTTATACAATAGATAACGAGGTGTTCTAAGAATTTGTTAATACCATAAAAAGTATCCGACATATTTATGTATTTTGGCCCAAAATTTGTTGGATACAGGTAACAATTGTAACTGATAATACATCTTACTGAAGACAAAAATGTTAAAAAATCTAGCCCTGTCTAGTAACGATGTAAGACAACTCTTATATTTAAGCGTATCAATGGTAAACGTTTTTAATATCGTATTTTCTGCATTTGTGACAGTTTGAGAAAAGTCACTAAACCATTCCACACCAAGTATAGTAATAGATTGTTTTACATTAAGCCGGTGTAACTTGATATCTTGTATCTTAGCTTTTAGATTAAGTGCCTGTTTTTTCAGAGGATTAAGCACAATACCAGAAATATTAGCTAAAGCTTGTATAACATGAAAAATGTCGTCTATTTCTTGATCATTTCTAGCCAGAAAAGTCGCATCATCAGCGTAAAAAATACATTTTAAAGGGTTTTGTATAAATGTAACACCACTGAGAACATTATACACTGCCGTGACAAATGGCACCATGGACAAACTAAAGAATACCGGGGCGACCCCAACATTGATTTTTATTTTAGGGACGATAACAGAATTTATAGATAATTTAAAGAAACGATTGGCATAAACCCATTTCATCATGTTTATAAACCTTAGCGGAAAATTCATAAGGGCTAGTACCTTAAATAAATAGCTGTGGCTCACGGTGTCGTACGCCCTACGAAAATCAGTCTTGAGTAAAAGTAAAGGTATTATGGCCCCTTCATGTGCATGCATTAGCACGTCACGGATGTTCATGAGATGAACATAGATAGGTATAGTCCCTTTATGACCACTTTGACATGGGTGTAATAATTTAGGAATGATGTGATGGAGTCTATTAACAACGCATCTAAGGAAAGCTTTAGTATCACAATTTTGTAGATGAATAAGACGACAATTGTCTACTGATGCTATGCCATTATTTTTTTTTAACAGTACACCGATAGATGTAAAAAATCGGTATCGCCCTTAGGGGCTTGCCAGAAAGTATTAAAAACAGACAATAAATGGACAACAATTTTCTCACTATTTTGTTTCATCCATTGACTATTAAGACCATCCTCTCCCCCCATTGACGTGTTATGTAATTGTTGTATCGCAACCTTAATTTCATGTTCCGTAAAAGGTGCTTGCAAAAAGCCTCCATCTTCCTCTGAAAGCGTGGGTAGTGACTGTAAATTGAAAACAGATAACACATCCACATCCCCTTTTGTCCCGTTTCGAAATAAGGATAAATATTGGTCACGAATACCGTGAAAAATGTCTTGTCCTTCAAAGATTTGGCCAGTTTCATTACGGAATTTCTTTATAAAGTTCTTTTCTTTGCGTTTACGGTCCATAAGAATATTAGCAAGATTTATAGTCTCAGATATACCACATTTACTTAATTGGTTGCGTTTAGTGAGACCCCGAACACAATCGTTAAGCAATAACTTTATCTGTCCTTGAATTTTCCTAACTTTGGGTAAAAAAACGACGTCTTGCATGGCCTTCTCATTGTATGCTTGTAATAACTCCTGATAAAAATTTAACGGGTTTCTTTTGTCTTCATAATGTTTAAATGTAAAGGATTTATAAGCATTCCTGAAACGTTTTTTTTGTTTTCTCCCAAACACGTAACAGTGTCTGAGGTGTGCGATAATATTTATCAATCTCTAACCACACTTGATGTGTTAATATTTGAAAATTTTCATCACACAAAAAATCAGCGTTTAAACGCCATGTATATGTTTTACGCATAAATAAATGTATCCCCCATTTAAAATCCACTACTAAGGAGCAATGGTCAGAACACGCTAATTTATAAGCTTTTATAGTGCATAACCTCGGTTTCATATCTGAGCTCACTATGATATAATCGAGCTTACTCTTACATAAGTTAGTAATATACGTATACAGCATTTTGTTTGGATTCAATATTTGCCAAACTTCACATAATTGAAAAGTTTTCATTATTTGTTCAAACTCTTTACTAAAATTGTTCGGTGATGTCGAGGCCGGCCGTTCAAAGATGGAATTGAAATCTCCAACAAGCACTAAGTTGTCTCTTTTTATGGATTGGAGATACATCGCTAAATCCAGAAACAAACGAACTCTCTTCTGTCGACCTTCGGATCCACTATGCATATATACATTAATTATAAGTAATTCGTCAATTTTTATACAAAATATGTGTCCGTCTGGAGTTTTAAAAACTTCTTCAAAATCAATGTCATTACGGATCGCAAAACTGCAACCTACTTTGTACTCTACATTATAATTTTTATATAGGTAAAGTTAGGAATCTGCAGATTATTGTGGCTAATCTCCTGTAACGCAATTACTTGTATAGCCAAATCTTGCACATACTTGGTAATAATACGATTAGTTTTTTTCACTATACGCTTTACATACGTTAAACGTCGCGACCTTGAAATTATATAAGTTTTGTTTATTAGCCATATCGAATGATATATTGGCGCCTGAAAGTTTGAAGCTATCTAATAGTAAGCATACGATTACTACACAACGAAATACTGCCATCTTGATTTTGTGTCCACAACCAACACCGTTTGAATACATTTTTGAATGAGATGTGGTGATATGCCAAATGGTCTATCATACACTTAAGCAAAATGCAAAGAAAAATGAATGCAATGGTGTTCTGAGGGTAGGCACTGACACGGGGCAAGGTACGTAGAAAACAGGTCCGGACAACTACCTTCCTCTTCTCTTGTAGATAGGTGTTAGTTCTTGGATTTTCGAGTTGTTTTCTTTCTAATCAACTGAGATGTGGCACTTACCTTGGGCCGTTTAAATCGTGTACTGCGAAAAGGACTGGAGTCAGACCCTCCCCTTTCCTCTTCCCCTGAAGATATATCTTCCTTGTGTAACTCACCGATACTCTCGTCCTCTTGATTTAGAATATTAGTGGGATGCTTGATATCTTCTTTATCAATTGGTTGATCACTCACACTTGCCACTTCAAAAAAAAAGTCGTCTTTAGAAACACTTACGCTACTATTAGGTGCCTCATTCATAGACGATAACTGGCCATTCGCATCACAATCACTGACAATTAAACTATCTGACGAGTCGTTTTGTGCGTTACTGCCCTTCACAACACTTGCAGCAGTTCTGTCAGGCGATACAATGTCATGTACATCCTTAGTGACGCTGCCCCCCGGCGCGCATGGAACAGGAGCAATCAAACTTGGTTGAAGGTCACTGCTTTCGTTTTGTTGCAAGCTTTGCTGTACTGTAGGGAAATTTGTAGGGTTTATGACGAGATTTGGATCTTGATCTTTCTCAGAACGGGTAGATGTGATAGACTGAGGAGGATTTTGTGGAATAGAATTGTCAGTCGAAAAAACCTGGACATTAAAGTTCAACATGCGAACAAATCTCGGTGGAACACGACGTAATTTCTCAAAGAAAATCTGTCTTTTACCACTGTACACGTCATAGCGTAACTGTTTGTAAAAACGGGGTTTCACGGAGGAGACCACGCCATACACTGTAAAAAACTCAGCAATGTACTTATCCGTTATTTCAAGAGGTACGGTCGTTAATATGAAACTAGGTTCCGGTGGACGTTCTAAGTCAATAGATAGTTTATATCTTGTACCATTCTCAATATAAATTACTTCACCTTGACGTTCTTATAACACCCTGTCAGCTACTGCACTATTAACACATTTTATAAATGCTTTCTTCAAGTAATGGCAGATTTCTATAGCAACAACTTCATTAGGTGCTAGACATAGGCAGTCATGTACCATATCATGTATCGAAATAATATGGGGACGATGAGGAAAATGACTAAAGTCAACTTTCAAAGTATTTTCTCGCACCACTTGTTCTTCATGATTCGCCATTTATATCGAAAAAAACTACTATAATGTATCGCAATAAATCAAAAGTATCTATACACAAAAACTATATCGGAGACTACGCTCACACTTCCAAAAACACACACCACTACAGCTCGTGAAACTACGAGCAAGCGGAGAGAGAACCGTTCCGCTTGCCAACCACTGACGAACTGGACTAGGCTACGCAGGAACTCATACGATATATACAACGATAAATTATAAATATATCTTGGTCAAAAAAATTAACCTCCACCGGAGAAAGAAATCAATATAGATTGTAAGGTATTATCAGTCAATAAATAAACAACGGATAATCGGAACTATATATTTGGAACACTGTTTAATCACAGAAGTTCTGCTGGTTGCCATAGGTAAAATTCATACTTAGGCATTAATAAAACATGATCTGAAGTCAAACTCTCTATACATCATTGTGCAACGGTCGTCCCCTCTGAGGCTCCTGCACTAATAATGGAAATGACCAGAGTGGAACAGCGATCGCACATCCAAGTGGCCGTTCTCCGGAAGAAAAACGCGCGTGTCACCTAGAATTAATAGAAGCGTTAGGGAATAATGCTCTGACATATCGAATTGTCGCAAGATGGGTAGTAGCTTTTCAGCGAGAACGCCAAGCAACCAGACACATGAAGTGGTCAAGGCGGACCGATGTGTCACGTGCAGTGTTAGAATATCTGTCGGAGAACGAGAAACGACGGACGCTGCGTGAATTAGAGACGGAGACTGGAATTGAGAAGCATACCATTCATAAAATTTTGACGCATGATCTGAATCTACGTAAAGTTCCGTCGAAATAGGTCCCACATGCCCTCACGGAGATTCAAACGTAGACACGATATGCAGTTTGTTCCGATCACATACAGCACTATGAGAATGACGGCAACAAATTTTTTCCAGGATCACCGTTGTTGATGCATTCTGGGCCAGACCGTATGAACCTGAGTCCAAATCACAGTCCTCAAAGTGGAGACATCCAAGGTAACCACGTTGGTAGAAGTTTCGGGAGAATCCCTCGCCCACACGATTGATGTGATTGTGGCATATTACATAAGGTGAATACTGGTTTCTCACTTCGTTCCTCATGGAACCACAGTCACATCAGCGTATTACAAAGACTTCCGGCAGCGACACCTACTACATGCCATTAGAGAGAACCGTCCAGTCTACTGCATAATTCAATCATACTGCACGATAATGCAAAGCCACATAACGCAGCTTGAGTACTGGACCTACTGCGCCGATGGAGATAAGAAGAGTCAGAGTACCCAGCGTATTCACCGGATTTGTCACCGTGTGATTTTGACCCCATCTCCAAGGTGAAGATATAATTGCGTGGTAGACGATTTGCGAACCGCCTGGACATTGATAATGCTGTGCGCCAACATATCACCCGCTTTAGGCATGGTGCAGAGGATGGTGCTGCCGTTGGCATTCGACGTCTTCTACATCAGTGGCAGTGTGCTGTGGACAATGCGGGAAATTATTATGAAGGTTTATCATAACCAGACAAGTATTTGTAACATTGATGACAGCGTGCTGTGGACAGTGCGGGAGATTATTTTGAGGGTTTATTATAATGAGACGAGTTTTTTTAACATGTGCATTATTATATGTGTATGTTAGAGGCTTCCTTGGATTCTCTTTCACGATTCCTACCAATAAAATATCCATTATGGTTACTTTTCATTTGTATATAACACATTTTTATACATTCTTCAATTGTCGAATTATTAATATGTTACCATGACTTACTCCCCAACCCTCGTATATACATATATTTCAAGATGCTACTGATGTCATAAATGAAGGAACCACCAGGCCCGTCATTTAGGGGGCAGGGAGGGGCAGTCCCCGGAATTTTATTTGAAACTTTTCATATCAAAATTCGCACTATAAGAGAAAAGGTTATGTGCGTCATGAACTACGTATAAGCAGATTCGATTGTCTTATATGCCAATGAGTGGTTAAAAATAGTTTCATTCCTAACAACTACTCGCATAGAAAAGTATTCCCACTTTATTTTCCGGGTTTTAATTCAAGTCAATAAATAGATGTGGTGTATGTGAATCAACCTCAGTTTATTTCTGTTTCATTTTAAATTCGTCCTCGAAGATTACATATTTGTAGCAACTAGTTTACAGAAAACAAGAGAACCATAATCTGTTTTGCTAATTGACTTTATTCATTCTATTAAGGTATTTTCATGTCATCCTCCATCTGCATACTTTTTAGTTTGTACACTTGCATTTGTGTTACGTTTACCTCTGAAAGATTCTTCAAACGAGTGGAGGTACACAGTAAACAGTGAAATTTTAACTCTTTCTTCGACAAGAAAGTATTTTCATAGAAAAAAATATTGAATTTCCATGTACAATAGTGTTTTGTAACGAAACACTATCACTTTGGATACAAAATGATTCAAATTTGATGATTTTAGATTCAAATATGATGCTTAACTGATGTCATTTATTCTTCAAAA
>JAGDQP010069655.1:0-10858 GCA_022664845.1 Lepisma saccharinum
ATAACAAACTAACTCTATGGCTTATGGAACTCGCAAGTTCATCGCCGCAGAAATAAACGCTCGCCATTCGAGTCTATCCTGGACACTGTCAAGCCAGATTTCGCCACGAACACCTACTTCTCAAAGATCTCTTCTAATATTGACCTCCCAACGACGTCTCGGTCTCCTTCCATCCGGCCTTAAAACCAAGAAGGAATATAATCTTCGTTTTTTCCCCATCCAAGCTACATGGCCTGCCCACCTTACTCGTCGCGATTTCATTATTTTTACAACATCGGGTGAATCGTACAGTCCGAGGAGTTCTTCATTATGCAGTCATCTCGTCCCGTTTCGGCAAGTATTTATTTTTAAAAACCTTATTTTCAAACGCTTGTAATTTATGTTCATCTGCTATTGTCGTGCTCCAACTTTCGCAACCGTAAAGTATCACCGGCAGAATAACCGTTCTCTATATTTTCAACTTCAATTTCCTTGATATTAATCGCGATGTTAGAAGTTTTTGGTTTGAATACAAACATGCGTTGCCCAACATGCGACTTTTTATTTCTTCCGTGACCTCATTTTTCTTGTTACGTATGCTCCCAAGTATTTAAATTTATTTACTTTCTCTATGAGCTCATCCCACCAGGCGCCTCCCCAGGTGGCGGATAGGGAAATGTCGACAAAATATTGTGGGTACCGGAAATATTCCGGGGCGGACCAAAACCAGTACTGCTAACTTGCAGTTAGTAGAGGGATCTAGGGGAGATAACCCCGAACAAAAATATCATGGTGAGGGGAAGGAGCATCACCATTACCACTGTGAGGCTGAAGGTGAATGACATATGCAAGGCTCGGAGATGGATAGAGTACGACATCTTGAATGTCTGCCTTTACTGCGAGGTCATAGAGCTGACAACTCTACACCGCTAAAACATGTCAAGAAATAGTAACAGATGGTTCATGAATTCTCCTGGGGTAAAATATTCCGGAGGTAAACTAGTCCCTCATTCGGATCTCCGGGCTGGGACTGCTTCAGGGGGATCCAAGAACAGGATTAAGAAAGGCCTTAGAATAGGAACGTGGAACGTACAAACATTATACCAAACGGGCGCACTTCAGGTGGAGGAACGCGAGACCGAGAAGTACGAGCTAGACATATTAGCGATGCAAGATGTTCGGTGGGAGGGTCAAGATAGCATCCCACAAGGCAAGTACACTTTCTACTAGGGGGAAAACAGTCTCACGGTTTCGGAACAGGATTCCTCATTAAGAACAGTATCCTTCAGGCGGTTCAGAATATAGAGATCGTAAACGAGAGTCTATCGTACGTTGCGATACGTACTCGATGGGGCAACACGGTTTTATTAAACGTCTATGCTCCGACCAAGGGGGTACTGATAACGACAAAGATATATTCTACGATGAGCTAGAAAGGCTGTTTGACCGATTACCGAAGTATAATTCGAAAAATATAATGGGTGATTTCAAGGCAAAGGTAGGGAGGGAAGAAAAATATAGACCTACTATAGGCAAATACAGCCTTCACGAAGAGACCAACAACAATGGAGAAAGATTGATAATTTCGCGATTTCGAAAAACCTACTGGTAAAGACCACGTACTTTGAACACAAAGACATACACAAATACACATGGGTATCTCCGGACGGCAAAACTCTCAAACAGATAGATCACGTATTAGTAGACAGACGAAGACACACCAACCTAATGGATGTTAGGCCGTACAGAGGAGCGGAAGGTGACACCGACCATCAATTAGTGATCACAAAGGTAAGGGAAAAGTTATGCATCGCGAACAGAGAAAGCAAGGAGTCAAAACAACTGAAATTCGAAGTGAAACGATTAAATAATCCGAGCATAAAAGCAGATTATCAATTCGAAATCTCAAATAGGTTCGAAATTCTAGCCGACTCGAGTAATAATAACAATGATACTAATAATGAAATTGATGTAAGTAAGATGTAGGAGGCAATTCGTGAAACAATTAAGAGCGCAGCGAAGCAACGCGTAGCTGAGAGGAAACAACAGAAAAACAAACCTTGGTTTGATGAAGAATGCCTTAAGTTTCATGAAATACGAATACAAGCCAGGCAACGATGGCTGAGTAATAAAAGCGAAGCAAATACCAACCACTACAGTAACGCGAAACGAAACGCCACACTCCGGTTCAGAAACAAAAAGCGAGAATATATGACGCAGAAGATTGAGGAGATAGAGGAAAACGGCAAGAAAAATAACATACGAAATCTAGTAAACTCGTTAAAAAAAGTTACCAGCTGAGGTTGGGAATGATTAGAAAAGAACGTGGAGATCTTCAGGCTGATCCGACTTAAATTGTCGATGTGTGGAAAAGTTATTTCGACAAACTCCTTAATGTACACAACGGGGTACAAACAGAGTAATTTGAAATCCATACCGCAGAAGTGTGGATTCCCGAACCTAGTGAGATCTAGATTGAAATGTCGCTAAGAAATTGAAAAATTTCAAATCACCAGGAATAGACAATATTCCAGTCGATTTAATTAAAGCAGGAGGAACGGCACTAATCAAGGAATTACATAAATTTATAAGCACTATATGGAGAAAGGAGGAGCTCCCAAAAGAATGGAAAACCTCAATAATAGTTCCGAATTACAAAGAAGGCGATAAATCGGACTGTAATAATTATCGTGGGATCTCGTTGCTTCCAACCTGTTACAAGGTATTAAGTAATATTCTGCTAACACGCCTAAGTGTATACGTAGATGAAGTAATTGAAGATCACCAATGTGGATTTAGAAGAAATAGATCCATGTTGGACCAGATTTTTGCCTTGAGACAAATTTTGGAGAAGAAATGGGAATACAGTGGGACGGTTCATCAGCTATTCATTGATTTTAAGAAAGCATATGATTCTATCAAAAGGGAAAAGTTATACAGCATCCTGATACAATTTGGAATTGCGAGAAAATTGGTTCAACTAGTGAAGAAGTGTCTCAGCGACCCCAGAAGCAGAGTACGGATAGGTAATAAATAATATGTCAGATAGTTCCAAGATTCACTACGAATTGAAACAAGGCAATGCCTTGTCACCATTACTGTTTAACTTTGCGTTAGAATATGCGATTTTAAAATTAAATGGGACAAAAAGGAACTATCATTGAACGGTTTGAATCAATTAATTGTATACGCGGATGATGTAGATTTAATAGGGGACGATATAGATGCACTACCAAGCAACATTAATGTCTTAGTAGAAGCGTGTGATGAGATAGGTCTACAGGTAAACACAGATAAAACAAAATACATGATAACAAGCCGAAACACAGGGAATGAAGGAAATAAAAACATAAGAATTAGAGATGAAGTCATAGAGATAGTAAACAAATTTAAACAATTGGGAGCATACGTAACAAGAAAAATGAGGTCACGGAAGAAATAAAAAGTCGCTTAGTATCGGGGAACGCATGTTTCTATTCAGTCCAAAGCTTCTAACATCGCGATTAATATCAAGGAAATTGAAATTAAAAATATACAGAACTGTTATTCTGCCGGCAATACTTTACAGTTGCGAAAGTTGGAGTACGACCCTAGCAGATGAACATAAATTACGTGTGTTTGAAAATAAGGTTTCGAGAAAGATATACGGGACGAAACGGGACGAGATGACTGGAAAATGGAGGAGACTGCATAATGAAGAACTCCACTGACTGTACGATTCACCAAATGTAAAAATAAGGGAATCACGATGACTAAAGTGGGCAGGTTCGGATGTAGCTCGGATGGCGGAAAACGAAGTTTATATTCTATCCTGGTTGGAAGGCCGGATGGAAGGAAACCATTGGGAAGACCGAGACGTCGTTGGGAAGACAATATAATAAAAGATCTTCGAGAAGTAGGTGTTCATGATGAAAACTGGCTTGATATTCCCCAGGATAGAATCCAAGGATTTTTACTGCGGCAATGATCTTGCGAGCTCCATAAGCCATAGAGTTAGTTAGGAATGTCTATTCCTGGTGATTTGAAATTTTTAAATTTCTTTACCGACATTTCGATCTCTTTCTCGCTAGGTTCGGGAATCCACGGTTCTGTGGTATGGATTTCAAATTACTCTGTTTGTACCCCGTTGTGTACATTAAGGAGTTTGTCGAAATAACTTTTCCACACATCGACAATTTAAGTCGGATCAGCCTGAAGATCTCCACGTTCTTTTCTAATCATTCCCAACCTCTGCTGGTAACTTTTTTTAACGAGTTTACTAGATTTCGTATGTTATTTGTCTTGCCGTTTTCCTCTATCTCCTCAATCTTCTGCGTCATATATTCTCGCTTTTTTGTTTCTGAACCGGAGTGTGGCGTTTCGTTTCGCGTTACTGTAGTGGTTGGTATTTGCTTAGCTTTTATTGCTTAGCCATCGTTGCCTGGCTTGTTTTCGTTCCGCATGAAACTTAAGGTATTCTTGATCAAACCAAGGATTTTTTTCTCTTGTTTCTTCTTACCTACAACTTACCTGGAAAGCAAAATTTCAAAAGACTTTGGGTGAGATTTTCAACAATTTTGAAAAATTAATCAATTTATGTCATAAAGTGAATTAAATCAACTCAAGTCATTTACAGAAAAATCACGAAGAACGTTTAGTTAATTTATCAGTTCAGTTAGTTATTTAGAGCTGTTTTGTAGAGTATCTGTGGTCATGTGTAATGTTGCCAACCGAAAGTCTATTTATTCAAAAAATACTATTAAACAAGTACACTGAGGTTCACTTGTAATCTTTAAATATTATTCTTTAGCTATTCTCCCTAGATATTCCTCAAAACAGAAACTTAAGTTTAAATATTTCAATCCATTATGAGCACTTTAACAGCTTCTCTGGATTATTCCAGAACTTTACTACTTTCAGAATTCGTAAAACTCTTATTTATAATTGTTATGTTAGTTGTTATTTTCAAGTACCTGTTACTTTCTATAACAGTTATTGGAAAATAACAGTTAAGCCCATAGCTTATATGCTCACAGACTATAGTCCACGAAGAAAAGTCCAATTTTCAACCACGTAGAAACTTTGACCTAACTTGTAAAATATTGCTCAAAGAAATCATTCTGATTTTTAAAACTTAATTAATGTTTTAGAACTCTGAAATAACGTTTTATTCTAATTACAGAGAAACATCCAGTCATGGTTGCTCTACTACATTCCTATGGCCACAGCTACCAGAAAAATAGTTACCGAATGTTTCCAACCTACCTAGTTAATAAATTCAGCCTAAAAGAAATAATAGGTTTAAAGATAGAAGTTAATTTGTAGCGAATGAGATTTACTAAAATAATAATTTATTGCTACAGCATGCGTCAAAACGTTTGTTCATAGCTATACAGTTATTATCTGTGAAGTGCAATCATGTATTTGATTGTTACAATTGACAGTCATCTCATATTTCATTTTGTTCTTATTTTCTCTATTCAAGGTGATACATGGTGATCTTGCTGCCCGAAATATATTATTAACCAGGGAAGATGTGGTAAAAATATGTGATTTTGGCCTGGCAAAACATCTGTACAATGATATGAATTACAAACAGAAGACCAAGGCAAGTATCTATATTTGGTTATGCATTTCATTAACTGGTATATTCCAAAGAAATCAGGATGTCCAGCGAGTAGTTACAAAGCATTACGTGACTTTACGTGGTTTCCCAGACTAAAGTCACGTTTTCTCAGATTGTGGTCAACATTAACCTACGGGGAAATATAGAAAAATAAGCTTAATTGTAGCCTTCAAACGTAATAGCAGGGTCAACGTATGAAATTGTTTTGGTTAGGTAACTGCTTCATGGACAGGAACAACCACAAATCAAACAAATCATGGGGATATATCAACAATTCCCTGTCCTTTCTTTGATTTAAAGAAATTTCCCTGACTTTTTCATGACGTTTACCTGAGCAACTGAATTCCCTTAGTTTTTTCGGAATTCCATCACGCTGGAAACCCTGGAAAGGAAATATAACTGTTAGCAGATTTCAATATTGATATTTGGAAAATCAGTTATTGACAAGTCAGGATTGACAATTGGGATAATAATTAATGTTTCAATTTGGAAATTTGGAAAACCATTGAACTAAGAAGGTAGCTTCTACATGAAATATTTCGTAAATATTTGGTACGGTTTTGCAGCTAGAATAAATTAATATCGTAGGATAAATTCAACATGTGGAATTTCTTCATCATATTGTTTTAGAAACCATTCACTTCATGAATATTGGAACACTGAAGTGGATGATAAGTACAAATTGGATTCCTATAATACAATAATAAGAGTTTCTCTGTCTTGAAAGTTGAACATTTAAATATATTCATTTACAGTCTTTAGCTATCTTTAGAATAGGCCGATTTAAATATATGTTTTAATGTTATAGTCTTAACCACAGAAATTAATTTAGCAAAATCTATTTCCAGCATCAAAACATTTCCTTTCGTGTACCCTGTGGGTGAGCGTAAACACTGGTTGCTTTGTAATTAAAGATGTCCAGGTTATTTTCCATGTTGGGAAATAAGCGGTTTCAAACCCGTAAGATACCGTAGGTACTAAAATTAGGACACGGTCATCCAAGAAAATGACGAAATGTATACCAGTTGATATATGGTAAGAAAATTACAGCCTCTGATAAAGTTACTTCTGTGGAACTGCACCCAATATTATGAATTGAAAACTGGAAAGAAAAAGTTACAAACCAAGTGATATTACTGCACAGCAGAGAGACGGAAGATCTCCTGCATGCATATGCATTACTACTATCATCTTCCATCGGGATTTTGTACTATTTACAATGGTATAGGCACTTCAAGATTTTCCAGGTTTTTAGGCCTTGCACTTCGAACATTGTAACAACGAAAACGTGATTATCATTTACAAGTAAACCTTACGTTTGGGTGAATCGATTTGCTGCCCGAGACACATGTGATAGAGTAGTACTAAGTGTACTCAATATGTCAGGGAAGTTTTAGGTGCAAAGCTCAATGGGTTTAGGAGATTGAGTCTAAAAGTGACGCACGTATCCTCTGACTTCTGTAAACAGCCTTGACTAACGCTTATGTTTTGACATATGCAGTTGATTACATATCAATAGAGTACACTTTACGTGAATCCTACACGTATATTTTCAAATCAAATCATTGCGACTCAATGGAAAACATTCTGCAATCTTCTCGATTAAGGTCAGTGTCCTCGATTATGTGTATGTAGGGTAATCATTAACTGTTGATGATAATATGATTTTTGAAAAGGTTTAATTCTATTTTTCTCCATTCTGAAAGAAACTGAAATGTGGAATGTACCTGTAATCCATTAAAATCTACAATTTTAAACGTGTAATAAGCGTTCAAAACGCCTCGTGAACTCATTGGCGTTTATATAACGTATGGACATTATGAATATTTAATGGCATTCTTTCATTACAAGGTCCTTCAAGTCAAGTGATTTTTTACCAAACACTGTTAGTTAAATTTGAACTTTCAAATAAATAATCTATTTGTATTGTTTTCTATCAGGAAATTATTTACATAAATGTTTTTGCACATAGTATTAGCTGGCTGAGGGTCTGTGTCTTTAATACATTCATACTGAAACATTAAAGGGTAAAAAGTGTGTTATTGGTTACCCTTGAACGTAGTATCCGATTTGTACAGAAACGAACAATTAATTTGCGTCATGTTGATTGTCCTGCTGTTTAATTACCGTTTGCGCTTAAGCTACTTAATACCATGCTACTTTATATGTTTTAGTGCAAATTGCCTATTAAGTGGATGGCAGTAGAAACATTGCGTGATCGAATATTTTCAACACAATCGGATGTCTGGTCCTTTGGAATTGTCCTATTTGAGCTATTTTCTTTAGGCCGGGATCCCTACCCAGGTAAGGCATTTTAATATGTACATATCGTCGTTCAAAAGACGAATTTACGTAACTGCATTTTCACATCTTATTTCATGTCTTCCAAACTATTTTTCTTTCTATTTTAATGACTGATATACTTAAGTTAAGGTAGCCCTTTAACTAACTTACGTACAAGCTTCATTAACATAGAAAAACGAGTGTGGAAGAAATAAAATTAAATATGAAAGATCAGAAAATAGAGTTACGCCATTTTGTCTTCCGATTTATATTTCTTTAGTTTGTAGTGTTTTAGAATATGGAATTAAGTACTAAGGACAAGAAAGTCGAAACGTACAATTGATGCAATCTTTTTCCTGTAATTGGTACACTAATATATGAAATATGAGACATTTATATTTTGTTAGTCTCATATATTTCATTAGCATGTATTTTCAGAAAGTTTCAAAAGAGGATTCCATGATCACTACCTGGTAGTAATATATTCCTAACGTTGCCGGATTGTTAATCCATATTTTCTCTACATTAATATTTACAATTGTTATGTTTTTACATATACCACACGATTCCTACAAACTATTCTCATAATACAGAATACAAAATAATAATAGTTTACTTGGTGTATTTCAAGTCACAAATGTATTCGTTTATTCTAAAAGGAATGTTTATTTTGGTCTGTTTTATATACTTCCGATCTCTTTGGGTCTACCTTTACACACTCGGGATGTTCGGGTGCTTTTGGTAATATTAATTTATATCCTTAAATGTATTGCCCAATGCTCTATCGTGACAATGGAATAAATTTACTTCTCCCGAGACAATATAAGCTTATGAAACCTATTTCTGCTTTTCTAACGAAAGCAAATTGCGAAATTAAAGCGAATAGAGAATAGTACCGTAAAAGTAGTAGTAATAGTATAATGATATAATGTAGTAATAATATTGTAGTGTACATCGGTCGTCGACTTGTAAAAGGGTTAGAATTACTCCTTTGTGGTAAATTTTCCCTGACTCGAAATATATCCCTCGCCAAAGAATAAACTGACATAAATTATGGTATTATGTGTATTTGAAACCTATTATCCTACCATAAACTTACACAAATACTGAACATTCTTACACTCATTCATTGCCATTAAGTGTTGTACATACTGATAACTTATCTCGTTTGGGTCTTATCCCAGTCTAACTTGCACTTGTGCATAAGAATTAAAATGCATTCTTCATAATTGAAAGCAATTAGACAGTACAAACATTGCAATAAAGATTTGTCAAACAATATGTACGTGTTCCCTTAAATCTGTATTTACCTTTGTTAATTGTACATGTACCAGGTGTACAGGCTTAAATCCGCTGTTTGCCTATAGATGGCGTTAGTGAGCGTAGGAAGCTACCATGGGCACGCATGGCTAGTTTTGTGCCAGAAAAAGAGCATATACGGGAAGCTCTGCTTTTCTACATCCATTTGAAGAAATCAGTTGCCGACGCGCATCGAATGCTTGTGGAGGCCTATGGTGAGAGTGCTTTATCGGAAACAACGTGCGAGCTTGGTTTCGTCGGTTCAAAGACGGCAATTTTGACCTGAGTGACAAGAAGCGTGAAAATCGGCCCAGGAAGTTGGAGGACCATCAACTGCAGGCGCTGTTGCACGTGGACGATACCCAATCGCAACAAATGCTTGCCGAGCAATTGGGCGTTACTCAAGCAGCCATTTCCATGCGTCTACGTGTCATGGGAAAGGTTCAGAAGATCGGAAAATGGGTGCCGTATGAATTGACCGATCGGCAGCTGGAGAGACGCCAACACACATGCGAAATGGTGCTCGCCAGACAAAGAACAAAGTCGTTCCTGCATTGGATCGTGACGGGCGATGAAAAGTGGATATATTTCGCGAATCCGAAACGCCAGAAATCGTGGGTTGATCCCGGCCAACCATCAACATCTTCCTCGAGACCAAATCTTCCTCGAGACGGAAGACGATGCTGTGTGCTTGGTGGGATCAACAGGATATCGTCTACTTTGAGCTGTTGCAACCGGGTCAAACTGTCAATGTCCACCGCTACCACCAACAACTGATCAACGTTCACCGGGCTCTGTGTGGAAAAAGGTCGGAGTATCAACAAAGACATGACAAGCTGATATTCCTCCACGAGAACGCCCCATCGCACACGTCAAAAGTGGTCCAAAACTACTTGGAGACACTTAAGTGGGAGGTGCTACCCCATCCCACTTATTCACCAGACTTGGCCCCTACAGACTACCATCTGTTTGCGTCGATGGGCCACGCGCTCGCTGAGCAGTACTTCGATTCGTATGCAGACGTCCGAAAATGGTTTGATGAGTGGTTTGCCTCGAAAGAGCAGGACATTTTTTGGGGTGGTATCCACAAATTGCCCGAGAGGTGGGCAAAATGTGTAGCTAGCGAGGAAAAGTGCTTTCAATAACTTGCTTTGTGCTTTCTATGAACACACCATGTGTTTTGCTGACTACAAAACAGTGGAATCAAGCTTATACACCTGGTAAGTTAATCCAACGAATATCCTTTTCGTTTCCAAGTGTTGTTTATATCTTCCGCCATCGAAAACAAAAGCTCACTACATCTCGATAAGAGCAGTGTTGTAAAACATAGTTCATAAATGTTCTTAATGAATCTTATATTTCGGAAAACATTCTGCAGAATCCCATGTTACTTTGAATCAACGCGCAAAACATCGAAAAAATGCCACTGCAGGTGGACTAGTAGATTTACTTAAATGATATACAGTGGTATAACAATAGTGATGTGATACACAAAGCATACGTGCAGACGGCAAAGTGTAAACACACGAAATAAAATTAAACACGTATCATGTCTTCGTTCAGAATCCACACACTTATTTGTAGGATGTATATACTCTGAAAGACTGATTACTATATCACACTCTAATCAACTTGTAAGATGTACGTTAAAAGTTTCAATTTCAAATGTTTACAAATTACAGGTTTCGCGGA
>JAGDQP010069656.1:0-10858 GCA_022664845.1 Lepisma saccharinum
GAAACCCTAGCCTGGAAACCATCCCGACTGGTAGACGTCACCGTAATATCCTCCGACCCAACATTTACCTGAGTTACAATTTTTACCACAACGAGGGCGGAATAAGATAAAATATAATCGGACTTCAATAAATAAAACTAAATAAAATATAGATCTACTCAGCAGAAGCTGAGACGAATTACCGAGAGAGCGAAGGCAGGTCGAACCAGACACTACCCCAAATCGGACTTACGTTCGCTCAAATCACTTCGGACCGACGAAAAACATGCATGGTAAACAGGACTGGGAAAAAGACAAGGAAAGGTCAATTGAAGTTGGCAGAATCAGCACACAAATCACTATTCCCTGTGGTTGCCAGCACGGCTTACTAATGTAAATGAAATAGCTAAATAATATAGAACATTAAATTCAATACAGTTATGCCTTTGGAAATATGACTTGTTTCGGTGCCTCACGTATTTTTATGTCACGGGCCGCTACTGCCTTACACTCCTCACTCACCACAACGAGTAGGGAGGATAAGACTGCATGAGTGCATATTCCTGAAAATATACTTGTTCAGAGTGTTCGATTGTTATAAACTACGAAGAGGGGATTCTGAGACTAGTAGTGGTTGCTTATAAGTTTCAATCTACTACTTGTTATGGTATAGATACAAAGATTTTGTCCCTGGTTAAGGGGTGTGCACTCTTAAATTTTTCACTCCCGGGACGTTTCAATTTTTACCATATGTCATACCAATAACTGTGAAGTGAGGAATAGGCATAAAACAAAATTGTTAATTGGAACATTTTTTTCTTCCAAAAAGCATTATCGGAACGACGTTCCAGTGCGTTCCGGTACCAGTACACCTCTGCCCTGGTTAGGATGATATTCAGAGTTAACGACGAGGGATGAAATCCTCACGAACCAGGGAATATCCCTGGTATCCCCACACCGACAAATCGAACACTGCTTCTTCACTAAGAGAAGTAGGGTGAACAGTTTAGATTTGTCTCTAAATAAGATTCACACTACAGGAAAGGATTTCCTGCGTCACCTAGAGGAACAGGGAAGACGACTACTTACAAGTACATAAACTTGATTTTTATACGGGCTCAGTCTTGTAACTTGGACTTCGGCCTGTCACGATTCGCCCTTTACACATTAAAATCCACACCCATGCCCCTGACGGGACTCGAACCCGTGACCTTCGAGTCGTTGGCCTACCGCCGTAGACCCCACGGCTACCCGGCCTGGGCTTACAAGTACATGTTCCTCAAAATTCTAAAGGAAATCCTCACTCACTACATGAGTAGACAAAGATATCTATTTGGACATTCTATTGAAAACAGAAGGGAGAAGGACACCCAAGACCAAGAAAATTCTCTAATATTTTCTTGTAATTATCATGTGCTCTGTATTTCTGAATTCAAAGTATAATGCTCAACAGGTGGCGCAAAAAATGAATTTTGTATTTAAATTTTCTATCACCTTTTTTCCCAACCGAATAGTTCAAAGACACGACAAAAATAATGTAATAGGGGAGGAAGAAGCTATTATAGCAGTTTGTAATATATATTGCAGCAAAGCCAAACAACAATGTATTATATTGTGTATTATTTTACGCATAAGTTGAAACACAATGCTTAAATCCTCTATGGGTGAAACTAGACTGTAGCCTTCACTGAAAATAGTGCCCATGAAATTATCATCGGCGAAATAAGACGGTAAATTAAATAAACTATCAATGAACTGTATTTATCATTCAAACGTACCTGTCGACGAAACGAACTGTCGACAAAGTGGCTTGTCGGCGAAGTGAGCTGTCAACAAAGTGGCTTGTCGACGAAATGTACCTGTCGACAGGGTGGCTTGTCGACGAAACGTACCTGTCGACGAAGTGAGCTGTCGACAAAGTGGCTTGTCGACGAAACGTACCTGTCGACGAAGTGAGCTGTCTACAAAGTGGCATGTCGACGAAACGTACCTGTCGACGAAGTGAGCTGTCGACAAAGTGACTTGTCGACGAAACGTACCTGTCAACGAAGTGAACTGTCGACAAAATGTACCTGTCGACGAAGTGGTGTCGACAAAGTAATTTGTCGACAAAATGAACCGAACCCATTCTAAAACTACCAAATTTGATGTAGGCGCTACTTTCGGTTTTTCTAATCTAAGAGCATATGAATATAAACAATTAATAGCACTGTCTTTCGTATAACACTAATTGTAGTGCGTAGTGTATTATTAATTTTGATTTTTGAATCTCATTGAAGACAATACTAAACAATTTAGTTCATTACACAAATGACCTCTATATATCAACATGTTGAAAATGCAGCGATACGCTAATCACTGCAGCAACCGAAAATCGAATCCACACCTCCCAGTTGCATGCCAGGTGACCTATGCCCTATCATTAAATTATGGTTCCAACGACTCTGCATATTTGATATTCCTCTGACCTCAGCTGAATTATTAAATCATTGCTGATACACAATGCGAAGCCACTGCCCTCTGTAAAGATTTTAATTGAGGAATACTTCTGGAATTCTAGGTAAAAGGAATATCCAATATGTAAGAGAAATCAGTCGTAGCGGCGACAGTTGAATGGAAGATGTCCGCTGCCATGCAACGTTCAACTGGAGGACCGGTCGCTTTCATTCCTGGTCACTCCATTGACCTACTTTTCTTTCAGCATTTTTATTAACCGATAGTTTGTTTTACAAAATCAGTATTGAAAGAGCATGCGAATGCTCAGGTTATAGTATGCTTAAAACACCGGACACAAACGTGATTTTTTCCTCAGACACACAGCAAATGCTTAGAATGTTTCGTTTTAATTAGGCCCTGGCCTACTTCTCGTCACATCCTTTTCCCTACCTCCAAAGACTAAGCCAAAAATGCTTTAAGGCCATAAATAACAATTCACATTCAACAAATGGCCAGTAGTAAATGTCAACTTTCTCACTTACGAACTCTACTTTGTGACTGTTCTCAACTTGTAGAATTATTCAACGACTGCAGCTGAACAAACGTGAAAAGATTAATTTTGTAACATCTCAACCGATAAAAGTTACGCGAACTCTTAATATGTGTTTTATTTGTTTGCTAGTATGGTCAGTGGGAGACAAATTACACGATAATCAGATAGCAATTTCTCCTTTTCTCTTTACGCTTTTCAACCCGCAATTTCTGTATCCTATTTCACTAGCCGAATGGTCCGAAAAAGTGGGGTGTGGGAGCAACTGTCTTTGAACCATCGTGGCCTTACACTAACGAGAGAAAAGCTGATGTTAATATATTATTATATTACGTACATAAAATATATTCTCTCAGACATTAAAATATGTTCACTGATTTATGTTTGACTCAGACAAGATATTTATTAACTTATTGCTTTTAAAATAGATAAACATATCGAACTATATGAAACAATGGGATATCGTATTGTCACCCGACTTACGTCGCGGTGCAAAATTTCATCATTGTACTCGTATGACGTCGGGAAATGAGTTAAAATAAGGTATCAGGATTTGAGGACACGCTGAACCGCTGTGAGTTACAGAAAAGTATGTAAAATATTCATAGAACTTGATTGCTGTTCTTCTTTCCTAAAGGTAAGATAAACTTGATTTTATCAATTTATTTCGTATATACTATAAAATTGTATCTTAGATATTGAGGGTGAGGCTTGCACGTAGTTGACACATGTCCTGCTGCAACCACTCTTCTTCACAAACTTTCCGCAGGCGTCACTGGTGCGGGGTCTCCGTTGTGCTAAAACACGCTTGTCGACAACGAAGGCGTAATAGTCCATCGGAGAGAACGGAGATTTTACTGTAATGTGGGCGAAGGGAATTGCATGGATAACAGTTCCTTTTGCCATTTGATGCAACCCAACACGTTTTGTCTCCTTACCATACAGACAAGGTATGTCATGGCGATAAATTGGTGTCAGGACTTTTAACCTGGCAATGATTGGAATTAACTTTGGCATTTTTAGCGACATGATGTATCGTGAACTTCACACTGTAACAAAAACCAGGAATGATCATGAATCTTTTGCGAATACTTTCCGTACATTAACCGTATCATTTTTCGAAATCTTTACCACCACGTTGGCTGTAGAAAATTGTACGCAGCCTGTTACACCAGGGTGTGACAAACACATATGTCTCGTTCGGTGCGCCAACATATTTCCACCTGCCGCCAGTTAGATACTGCTTGTAGAGTATTCGACAATTGGTGCGATGTTCTGCAATTTGTTTCGACAAGAGTTTCTACAGACGCCCCTTGCTTCTCCAAGCCCACATCACAATGAATGTAGGTGTAAATTGTCTTGTGGAATGTTCCCACACGGTTTGCAATACAACAAAATACAATACACTTTTTATTATTAATAATATAGATACAATTTAAAATTTAGCGGACTCAAGCAAATGCTGTTTATGGTTCCTCCTCTCAATAATGGTTAACTGGCGAAAAATACAGTGATTATATGATAATGCGATGATATGAATAATTATACAAAAAACTACAAAATGAAAACCTACAAATACATTGGTTAAACAATTAAATGTTAACATCTCTGAAGATTATATGAAAAAAAATCATGACAATATACTTAATTAAATATACTATATTTACAATTTAGTTTGGTTTTGCTGGAGAAACGTGTTCGCTTCTTTCCTGAATACTTTATATGATGTTGCTATTCTTATGTTCGAGGTCAAGGAATTCAAAACACTAATATGTGAGATTTCGTAGTCCATAGTTTGAGCGTGGTCTGGGTAAAATTAACTGATTGTTTGTTATTGCTCTTGTTATTATAGGGTGTGTTCAAGCTGTTACCCGGGACGATAATAAAGTTACATCGTTATTGATATCCTGTACATTAGGCAACTTAATCTATATAGATAAATTTTCTCTAGCGTTTTTATTTGAAGCTCTTCAAATAGAGGACGCGCATGCGCCAGAAAGTCTGCACCTTTCATTATTCTAATTGCTCTCTTTTGCAATGCAAAAAAAAATCGCTCGTATTGTTTACTTAAGTTCCCATACCATGATTCAATGCTATACGAAAGGAATGGCTGTACAAAATCATTATAATAAGGTTAAGTTACGTTTTCGGAAAACATCCGGGAAATTTTGACGAGTACGGTATACCAATGTGCAGTGACGCTGTTTTCTTGTTTCTATGAAGTGCCTTTTCGGTGTGAAATGTTCGTCGAACCACGTATCTAGAAACTTCATATTTGAAACTGTAAGTATATTTTCGCAATTGATAGAAATCGGATAGTGTTTAATATTTTCTGTTTTATAAATATTTCCGACATATACACAATTTTGTTTTTGCGATATTCAACGTAAATTTATTAATCTTGAACCACTGTTCTAATTTTCCTAAGTCGATATTAATTGCCTTTTGCACTAAATCTAGTATAGATCCCTTCTTGAATATAATTGTGTCGTCTGCAAATAACAAACACTTTGATTCACTGAAAATTTCCAGAAAATCATTAATACTTAACAAAAATAGTAGTGGTCCTAAGACTGATCCCTGTTGTATTCCACAATTTACTGCTTTTAAGTTTGACGTCACATTATTTACATAAATGTATTGCTTTTGGATTTTGCAGATAACTTTTAAGAGATCGTAAGCAATACCGCGTATTCCATAAAATACAGCTTCTGAAGCAATATCTTATGATTTACCGTATCGAATGCTTTCTTTAGATCTATGAATACCCCTACTACGTACTTGCTCCCATCAAGGGCTTCAGAGGTGTAATTTGAAAGATTACTGACAGCAAGTTGAGTAGATTTGTTTTACTGAAATCCATATTGTTCTTGTTTTTATAATCTTGTGATTATCAATGAAATTAGTTATTCTCGTGCACATAGCTATCTCAAACATTTTGCTTAATATAGGGAGAATAGATATAGGCCGATAATTAGATTTATCTTTGTTATTTACAACCTTGAAAACTGGTATTATTATGGCTATTCTTAGTGAATCGGGGAAAATTCCGCACATAAACATTTAATTAACTATATAGTTTAGAACAGGAACTAATTCTGTCACAGTTTCTTTATTAATTTTCATATTGATATTGTCATACCCAACATATTGATATTGTTTTATTTGGCAATGCTTTTTTGATGTTATAAATTTCCATTTTACTTGTAGAAGTAAGAAAAAATGTGGCTTGTTTCATTTTCAAACTATGTCCTTATATAATCATTCGTTATATTTTTTATATCAGCTGCTAAATCTTAGCTGCGTACGGGTCTTGGATTGTTCCTGATATACAGGAATCGCAACACTCCTCGCCTTTCCTGCCCCTTTTGATACACGTTCTATGTCATTCTTCGACATTGCATATCTTGATTATGGTATTGTAACTTTATTTGGCATCGGAAAGAGTCATTACATAGCCTTCCAAGTAGGGATCGATCCTTCGGTAGCATTCTTCTACACGAATTTTCACCACACTTATCACGAATAAAGTCCAGTGTATCTACTTGAGCACTGATGCCATTCACTTCGCGCTAGATGGCGCTACTGAAGCATCTTGAAATCGTCATTATAGATCGAAAACAACGTCTGTAGCGTAGAACGTTTTATGAACTTTCCACTGCTTTCCCAAATCTTTCGGTTCACTTTCTACCTTGTCACCAGTAATTGTTTAGGCAACCAGCAATTTTGAAACTGCAACGTTATGCAAAAGTGGCTAGTGATTGTGGAGGAAACAAAAGCTTCAGTTCTGAGATAATAAGTCCTTGTCATGTTATTCTCGAACTTACGATATAACCACGCACAGTAACTCTGTACTAAGTGTGTGTGGGGGTGAGAGCGAGAGAGAGAGGGGGGGGGGGGGGCGAAAATATTAGTACACTAAAACTTCCTTTACCTGGAGCTCCGATTTATCAGGAATAATTTTCGAAAGAAGCTAAATAATTTTCTCGTCGGTTTCAAATTACCTGTACATTGTTTAAAAGCGAGTGTGTCGAATTAATTCTCCGTAGTGTAAATGTGTAGTGTGGTTGTGTATTTGCTTTCGATTTATGATAATTAATTTTGTCTTTTGTAAAATAAACAATTTTTGTTACAGTATTTCTGTGTTTTCACGAAATTACAACACAAAAAAATGTATCCGGAATTTCGATTATGCGAAACGGTTCCCGGTTCCATCAAGTCCGGATACACGAGGTTTTAGTTATTGTAAAGGCCATGAAAAGATGGTGTTATTGCGTAAAGTGTTTCAACTGACGAATCTTGTGAATGTTGAAGATCAAGCATGTCCTGCCTTACGCACACTAAATTTCAAAGTAGATATAGCAAAGTGTACCTATCACCAACCAGTGCAAGAGTATGCATGTGCCTTGCGTAATTGCATACAGTTACAATGTTGGATCAAGGTACAAACATTAAAAGTGGTGGATGGTATATCCACATTGAAATTGAAACATGATTGGAAAATAAATGTATACTACACAGGATGTGTTGGTTTTGTTTTATTTCATGAAATGAAACTCAAACAAATAGGAGGTAAAAGGTTTTTATTACAGAAAAACAACTCTACTACAAAAGGTTACATAGTATTAAAAAAAATTATTTACAATGTTGTTTTGTTTTCAGGATCTTTCTGACATGATTCAGTACAAGTTGATCATTCCGTTGTAAGTTGGTCTTTGAAAATGTTTTTAGAATATTAATATTACGTACTTTATAATAAATATACACTAGACAGAATAAGCCACACAAAACGGAATCATCAGCTTGATACTGGACGTTATTCACACGATAAATACTGGAATTGCGCCGAATAAAGTGTACAGTGTGTTTTCTTAAAGGAATATAAAATATTATATAGGCAATAACTGTTGGTACTAACACCACTACCACAAGTCTGATAGAATACCAAATGTAAGAACAAAATACACTAGCGTGGGAATTGGTGATGTTACATTTACCTATGATCGGTAATGGTATTAACTGCCTTAAAGGTATATGCTACAAATGAGATTTTTTGCATTGGTCTTAATAACTACGATAACACAATACATAATAATAATAATACCTTAAATTAATACTATACGCCCCAACCTTGGACAAAGTTGTTGAACTCAAAAGACTGTAAAATAAGATGTACGTATTGGACTCCCTAATGCAAATACTTACTTACTAACAGCATACTTGCGAACCACTAATACGCTGTTTATCCCGTAATGAAACATTTGTCGTGATAAAAATATATAAAAGTTAAATATACGCATGATTTATTTCGTAGTTGAATGTAAGCTGTGTAAGGAGAAGGGCTTACAAATTGTACGAGTATGGATACTGGTAATCATTATGGGACGTTAAGTGAGGACGTACATACGGAACAACAATATGGATGTTTTAAATGCTTGTCGAAAGAGGTAGCGCTGCAACATAGGGGCAGCATAGTACAGGATAATGTTAACGAAGATGATTTATGCGAGTGTTCAACGAGGGACGTATGCATTGAATGCATTTGGAATAGCTTAAAACAATTACAAGTGAATACGTGGATGTTATGCCAAACTTGTTACAATGGGTCCTCGAATGCATTGTTGCATGCTTGTTGTCGCGGCACGAGGTACTTTGAGGAACAGACAAAACATGTTTAATTTCATCCTGACACTTTGCACAAACTGTATGAGGTATACAACAACAACCACCCAGATCAAATGCAGGGTATGAGTGGTTTTGTGCAAATGAAAAATATGGTGGTAAACTGGTGTTGGACCTTGCAAAACGTAAATTTCGAACCAAGGACTACCATGCAAATAGACCGTGTTAATGATTCGTACAGCCCTAAGAATTTGTCCCGCAAACCTCCCATTACTACCGTTATGTGGAAATATTTGAACAAGGGGTACAGCGCGCATGCGTAAGGTAATGGACTGCTACGAACTACCACTGAAATATATATGTAACAGCGGTATATTGTATCACATTTTAATTGGTCCACAGAGTGAAAAGGACACGATGGATACTTTAGACGTTATACTAGTTGCTGAGTTTGGACGTAAGCGAGCAAACGAGGATGAAGAGGTTATAGTATTGGACATCGGTAAGGAAGCTACTTGCAGTGAAACAACAATGGATGATGATGAACTTGTCATATTGCCATCGGATGAGACTCCTAAGTGTGTGTGCGTACCTGCAAAAACATCTATATACTGTTTATGGGACACGTTTAAAGCATTGCAAGTGTCTTCATGGCTTATTTGCAAGGGATGCTGGGACAACTGGCCAAATTTAGCTGTGCACCAATGTAGTCGAGGCCGTTACTATGTGGAGAAACAAACAAAACGTGTGTTATTTCATCCTGAAACAATGCAAAACCTATATAAATTATATAAGACATTGCATCCGAAAACCAGTGGTGGCTATCGCTGGTTTTATATTAATGTGAAAAACGCTGGAAAAACAGCATTGGGTTTAGCTGAAAGTGAGTTCCAGAAAAAAGACTATTGGGCCAACAGACCATTTTTCCATTTACCAGACCCTAGTAATGATTACATATTTTGAAGAATGTTCCATGTAATGTCAAAACTTTTAACAATAATTATGTAGTTAGCTGAACCAACTTTACGATTGTCGTGTCTTCTGTAACATATGGCCACTGTACACATGATACAAGTAGATGAGACAACGCTAAAGTAATAACCGCTGAAAGACCCTGTTCCTGTACCCCCTCGATTTTATTTATTGAAAGTGTGTTCAAGAAATGCTAGACAACTGACATACAGCAGTAGGATTTCAAGTAAACACAAGTGCACAGACTCACCACTCTCAGTTCACTTAAGTATTGTATGAACTGTTCTGCAATATGTATTGCTACACTAGAATCCCCTTGCCAGTTTTAATTGTACATATAGACCTATCGTTTGGAAACGTCCGTACCATATTACCAATAAAAGTGAAACCTTTGGGGTGTAGTGAGTAACTAACACATCAATGTAGAACAAACTAAAATTGTATTGTTAAACGTACAAGTGCAAATGAAACTATAACGTGAAAAAAAAATGGTTTTAGCGTACAAGTGAATGTTTTTTTTTGAACTGTGAATTTTCTTGTTTCACTGGACAACGTGGACATGTTTTATAAATATTGCCTAAACTGGAAATTCCTAACGTATGCACACAATGTCATGAACTGTTTTTTGTATAAATGTCATTAAAAAAACAACATAAATTTGTTATTTTGATTGATTAACTTGTTTGAAGGAAGTATATGTGGTGTTGTGAACTGTTTATTTGTTTCTTTCGCACATTGGAAATATGATCTGTTTAGAAATATATCCTAAACTGGAAATTCCGAACGTGTGTAAACAATGTTACGAACTGTTTTTTGTATTCATGGCATTAAAAAACATAGATTTGTTTTTTTGATTCATTAACTTGCTTAAATGAAGTATATGTGGTGTTGTGAACTCTATTTGTTTCTTTCATGCATTAGGAACATGATATAAAGAACTGTGCAAATATTAATGGAGTAAAGCACATAGTGTTGTGCATAGTTTGTTATCAATAGTAAGACACGTAGTTATTTTACTAACTGGTTTAAACAAAACATTATGTACATTGGCATTAGATAAAATAAAATATAACTAAAATGTTCAGGTTTCGTTTTTATTTACGTATCACCTGACACATTTTTGACTTAGGGTACGTACTACTTACAAAAGATAAATACTATAGGTAAACTGTAATGATAGGTCCATACGGAAGTGGAATTTTAAACATAGCACATACGTAACGTTAACACAACCTTCAGAGCTTTTAAACAAATGAAGACTTGTCCATCATTTATAGTTTAACATTCTATGAGTTCAAC
>JAGDQP010069657.1:0-10858 GCA_022664845.1 Lepisma saccharinum
CTTGAAAAACAACAATTAGAAAAGAAATAATGTTACTGTTTGTCCTTGTTTGTATTGGAACTGCCTGTATTCAGAATATACCCTTGGTGAATAATGGAAAAAGTGCTAGCAGTGTGAATTATGAAGTTTCCACAATGTACGGGACTTTTGAATTACGTGACCCAGCTTTTCCAGACACATTAACAAATGCTAAGAAAGTACTGGATCATTCTTAGTGCTATGCCATTTTTATTTTCTAAAAAGAAGTACAATTTCATTTGTTTTTTAATCTGTTTTCTGTTACAATTTCCTTCTAAATCTCATTCCAATTTTGCTATCAGTGATTGAAACCTATGATTTTATGACATTTATTACATCATATAGCTTTTTATAGATATAATACTTTTGGATCAAGCTTTTATAACAAAATCTTAATAAATTAAAAATATTGCTCTGTTTATTTAATATTAATTTACAAACCATGCTATTTTCCACTGTCACATGTCTATAGTGGCAGATTTTAAACACATTATTTTGATTTTTAGAGAAAGTCCATTAAAAGGCCTTTACTTGATAAAGAAACAACCAGATATACATTGAGTTACTATAATGGAAAATATAAATATAAAAGTCACACCAAATCACCTACCAAGAGCTTGGCACTGTAAGATTTTAGTTCTTCCTTCGCTCACGATGCTGCCTGATGCTGACGGATGCGTGATGAAACGTGGAGGTTGAAGAGAATCTGGAACGATAGAAAAGATTCAATGAGCAGAAACGTAGAAACTTACCCACAAACACCTCAATACATACACCGAAAAGAAAACAAATATAATGTGCAGTTTCTTAACTTTGTTTGAGGGGGAAGGGGGTAGATATCTTTCACAGGGAAAAATGTTTGTGGTTGCCACAAAAACTGTTACAATAGGAGTGAAACACGACTTTGTTTTCTCTAATCAAAAGTATGTTTAAAACAAATTACATTGTCAGAACTTATAAGGAAAAAAAAAAGTCTACCAATCCTGTGCGAGAAGAAAACCATGGAAAGAATGCAGTCTCATCAAATTGAAAACGCCACGGTAAATCGAGTTATCTAAACCCAAATTTGAATTGTTTCTCTTTATCCGCTTTCGTTTAGGCTAGTCTGAGTGCATGGAGCACAAAAATACTATAAACAAACGTTGTACCCTTACAAGATTAAAAATCGCCCCATAAATAAATATCTCCGAACCCTAATTCAACGTATTTTCTTCGATCTCCTCTTATTTCCCGAGATAGTGACTTTTGACACATTCTGTATTGAACAATCCCGAGATAGTGACTTTTGACACATTTTGTATTGAACAATCCCGAGATAGTGACTTTTGACACATTCTGTATTGAACAATCTCGAAAAAATAATTCTGTTTGAACAGATTTCTAGTTTAAGTAACAGGCGTACAATTCAGAATTCTGATAATACTTAAAATTATTTGAAAATTAAGGAAAAACGAATTTCCAGGAATTCCAGCTAAGCACGAGAATGACATTGCTTTCCTGTACTTCTGACTACAGTACTTTTGTTTATCACTGTACATTATACATACATACACACAGAGACCACGTCATGCATACCAAACGTTGTCACAATACGGCGTCCCACCTCCATCTCATCTCGCTTGACTAAACAAAACACGCGTTGATGAAGTGTTTCGTCGAACAGAACATCCGCCCACAAACTCAACTACAGATATCTCGTCAATGCACGTAAAAATGCAGTCTGTACACTTCATGATTACTAATTTGGAAAGAGATTAGCCGACAATAAGATATGTTTTCTAAAGTCATTGTTGTCAAGCTTCGTTAATGTATAAATGGACATAAAAATACCGGATGTAAAACCTCGTAGGTTTTATTACTATTTCTTCTATCTGTTCACACTTTCACATTCTTCGATGATGAAAAGACAAAAGACGACTCACAGTTCAGTGTCGTCAACTAAGAAACGTCCAGCTCACAGAATGTTATAAGATAAGTGAGTGAAATGTTTCCTTTCAGATTAATGAAACATATTTCAAACTTCTGGCTCGTCGAAGTATGCAGAAATCTCATCAATGAAAACAAACGTTAATTCGTTTCATCATTTGAATACAGTCAAACTTGGATAATTCGTACTTTTAAACTCGAATTCCTGATTAATTCGAATTATTATTTTGTTATTATTTATTGTTTAGTGTAGGGTTACATTAAGGTACACAGTTCTTTTACATGGGCAATAGTTATATAGAGAAGAGCTTGTTGCTCTACAGTAACATAAAACAGATACAAAAAAAAAAAAAAAAAAAAAAAAAAAAATTGCAAACAAAATCATAAAAAAAGAGAGAAACAATATTAAATAAATACCATATACAATGTCCACGGTTTTGATATGTGAGTAAATTATAAGACAATGATGGGAAACAAAAAACAGAAGAATAAGAAAAGTATACATTTGTGAATTTTTCCTAGAGTTCCTCTAAAAACACTTTTCGTTGTTTTTTTTTAGGAGGGGAGGGGGTGAAATCGTTGAGAAACTGATTCCACTCTACGGTCGGTCTGTGCTGAGTGGAGTCACTGAGAGATGCTATGTCTCTCGAATTTCTTCAATATCGACTTCTACTTGAGGTATTTACTTTTCCGCATAAGATATATTCAAAAAGAAACATTTTTCAAACTGTAATTGAAAAAAGTAACTATTCAAATGACTGTGCAGTACATATAACGTTTAGGAAAATAAGGTTTAGTACTATACCTATTATTATTATTGTATATTCGAAGTTAGAAATTCGAATATTCAAACTTAATGTAGTCTTAACATTGGTATTATTTGATTATCGAAGTATTTCTACCTATATTTAGAATATCAAAAAGAAAATGCGCAATATTTATTTCCAAATCCATTGTATCCAATATTTACAACAGTGTTTAATGCATTATATTTCCAAAAATGGTAAAAAAAAACTTCACCATTCAAAGAACATCCTGTCAAGTTTATTTTTAATCTTTTAGTAGCAAATCTATCCGCTGACAACACGGAAGGACTACTACAGATTCAGGTTACTTAGCTGAAGCGCATCAAAATGAACAAGTTACCTTTTTAGGAAACTGGGATGCGAAAGTGCTCCTACCTTGTACAAATGATGCCGCCAGCAATTTCTAACAAAGACCACTACGTAATCCCCCCTCCCCTTCACACACACACAAAAACTTTTTGGCGAACTTGTCTTTTTTTTTCTTTCTTTCTTTGAAATCACTCGGATGTGTCTGTAAAACCTTATATTGTTCCGTCATAATCCTCGAATATACTATAATATTATGACAATGAATGATGATTTAAGCGAAATAGTTGTAAATTACTTGCACGCATTATGCTCAGCTCTATCAGTTGAACATTCATTGATGATGACTGATAAATTATTAAATAAAATCGTTAGTCTATGTCTAATTTTGGAGATCTTGATGAAGATAGTAATTCTGAATGGCATGTTATTACTTAACTTTACCGTAAACTTGACACCACAGCCTTTTATACTCATAAAGCATGCTCCTAATTATGAGAGTATGCAATTAAAAACTTAATGACGAAATATACTTTAATAATTAATGTACGTGGGGACTTGTCATGGACCAAATGCATGAGCAGTATTCAATACAAGGAGCAAAGCTAAATGCAAACTGATTTCACATCTCTGTAAAACGGTACAGTAAATTTATTTTTGCGCATTTCATTTTGCGTTGAACTAACACAGTTCAGGAATTAATTCCCCCTATTACAAGAATTAAAATAAGTCAAACTGTGAAATAAAATCGAGTTTCGGAGTTAGAGGCAACCAAACTCAGGCGCATCGTCACAAATGTCTTAATGTTTTGAAAAAATAATGACGTAAGCAGTATTGGCTTTGTAAATGATAAAGATAATGTATTTATCTTGAGATTGTTGTACATATTGTTGTTGCTGTTAATTTCTGTTAATGACTTCGATGTAAAATGGTCAATATGTGCTGTATTTGGAACTTACTCGCAAATAAATAAATAAAGATGTACCCCAAAAATGTATTTGATCAACGTTTTTGATTGAGTGGAGCTAACAGGAGATTCATGCCTTTGTATAACGCTCATGATGAATTCCATTTACAATAAAATGTTTTCGAGGGGTGACAGGTATATTGGTCGTCAAATACATTCTTTGGGATAAAACTTCGATTATGATTTGCTAAGCCGATATATGGGGTGCATCGTAATTCGCAAAGATGTGACGATATCGCAATGTCGCTCTAATTTCCGATGCCTGTAGCTTCGAAATTACGCCAGGGATTCCGCCAAGATTTTCAGTTTGTGGGGGGTGTAACGTCAAAATTGGGAGGATGTACGTAGTTTTGAACGGTTTCTATCGATTTTTGACCGCAAAAATGTTAAAGATGGGGTGACATCCCCTACAGGGGAGTCTGGCGGAATCACTGAAAAATATGGCACAATCAATTTACGTCCTAATGTTATGGGGAATTCCTTCATGATTTATAGTCGTTTTTTTTAAAACACTCTGTATATTCAGAAGAAAGAGAGAGCTTGTTGTCAGTAACAAAATTTACCAACATTTTGGAGAGGAGAAACTCTGCATATGTTTTTACCTTGAATGAGTAAGTGACTATAACACATTGACCAAAAAAAAATCAACTTTCTTTTTACCCATAGTACCTTCACACATCTTTGAACAGTCTAAAATACAGGTACGTACCGAAGTAAGCAGTAAATTTCCTTTTAGGAACTGGCAAAATTTGCTAAGAATCGAACAGTACGTAAGAAGTGGAACTTCCTACCAGGTCACTGAACAAAACATATTTAGCTTAGCTTAGATGAACAACATGCTTCGTGTCCAGTTTAAGAACAGGCGAGGTTAAGTATGAAACACTACAGTTTACTCAACTAATTCACGGTTTTCGTGTTCTCACAATTATTTCAAGAAAGGAAGGAAGGATGCCGCACTATTTACTTTTCATACGTAGTAACAATCCGATCCTTCTTATTAAATATGTATCTACCCTATAATACACCTTTTTTCAACTTCCAAAGTTACAGTCTATAATTTTCCAGGGATGGCAATTATGGAAAGAAAGAGACCATTACAGGATACTTTTATTTTTCTGCTTCTCGATAAAAAAAAGCCGTTGTGCTCAGATCAACATGCCTTCCCTTTACGTCATTTCCTGTCAGAGTAACCAAACAGGTGACATCCTACGGAATTCCTTCACAGGTAGAATGGTTGTTTCACCAGTTAACACGAGATGTTTACAACAGAGTGAAAACAATTGTGAAACTCACTGTCCTCGAACAACCTCTTCGTTGCCTTGGATTTATTTTATTAACTAGAAATATCTCAGTGATGTAACTAAATATTTACATTTTTTGATCGCAAGAGTTAGATATTGAAAATATATATAGGTATAGGGTTCAAATTTTGTTGATTACACATTAAAATCACAAAGCACACTAAAATCATAAGGAGTGAGGTTTCGGAACAAAACAATGGTTAACAAATTCATTTAAACTGGAATGAAAAGTTTAAATCTTGTTGCTTTAGTAATGTTTTATTAACAAAATAATAATTAGCATATCTGTAATTTTATTATTATAAGTATATTGGGAATTTTCTCGAAGAATGACGCACGTTTAGTACCGGTATGTGCTTCCTGCGACTTCGAACTATGAATATAATAATTGATCTTTACCCTGTTGTATAATCCAAGATATACAGTACATGACTGATATACCAGGCGACATTTAATAACTAACGCACTGAAATTAACTACGGTAATTGAAAACTGGAATGTCCTACGAGTTTTATTCATGAAATCAACCAACAATTCTTTTGTATACTTGTTGGTATAAAGTGAAGTTCGAATATGAAGATGATGGTTTTTTCCACCACAGACAAATGAGTTTAATTGTGGCTATTTTATCCTAAAAGTTGACAGTTACACAAGGCAAATGACGGGATATTACCTACAAAACTAGACCCTGACTGACTAGCATCTAACATCCTCTCCCCCACCCTATTCCTGTCTGAGACTGAGATGTCAAAAGGCCATAAATAAATTCAAAAGACTTGCAACCCGGTAAGTATGTTAAATGTTCTCAATATGAAGCCCTCCCCCCATAATGTGAAGTATTCACTATCAATAATTTTTTCCTTTGTTCAGATTTAGCACATTAAGTTATTATTATTATTATTATTATTATTATTATTTTCTTCCGTAAATTTTACCAATGTTTAGGTTCTTTCCTAAGTTTTAAAATTTATTAGCACAAAATCCCCAGCATTAATATCTTCATTATCCGGACGATCTTGCAGTCCCCTGAAAATTCATCAGTGTTTAAATCACTTACATCGTCATCACTTTCAACCTCTTCCGTCTCCTTTAGAAGTCTTTTAGAAAAGAACGAAAACCAAGGGGAACGATGTACAAAGAAACATCCCAAGATCCAAGGTACGTCATCCTTGCTTCACCCTGCACCTGTCTCAAAAGCCAAAGCTTGTTACACGTGAGTGGCATTCAACCAAATGCTTATGGTTTCTTAAAGTTACTAACTATATAAAATCTGATAAAGTAAACTTGACAATGACATTATCAACTTCGATATGCCCAAAACAATTCTATCGCTCCTATTGTAACGTACTGAAGCCGCCTAAAACCCAAGGGGTGGTTTTCACCAACCTTCATTTAGAATTTAACGAATACAATGCATTTCAAAGCTCTCAAAGTTAGTTAACGATTTGTTAATTCTTAACGAAGATTGGTGAAACCCACCCTAGAACTTTCGTTAGTTAACTGTTATGTTACCTCCAATAATGTAAACAGCTACCCGACTGCCAATTGCTAGTTTGCCACTTGCATGTTTTAGGAAAAATCAACACTGTCCCGCCTTTCCGAATAATAATAATAATAATAATTATAAATATTATTGTCGGTGCTGTCATTTTCACAAATGTGACAATCCTTTCTATGTCAAAACGAGCAAATTTTGCCCTCAAGGTATTGAAATATCATCTTTCATCAATATTAATCCAGCATTTCTTATGGTCTCACACAATATGGTTTAATTCACAAGTAATAATAATTCTGTGTTCGAATCCCAGACGAGATAAGGATGTCTGTCTTCAAACTTTTTCATAACAATATATTGAATCCAAACGGTCCATAGTTAGAAGCTAGTAAATAACAACACTTTATTGAATGTTAATGTTCTTTTAACCAGTCCATTGTCACGAAATAGTATTAAAAATACTGAATTATAGTGTGAGGCTTTATGATGTTCAATAACGACCAATATTGTACGAATACTCTTTGAAATTGATAGAAACGAAGTTTTTATTGGGTGCAGAGGTTAAAATGATATTCTTTGATCTTAAAAACAAGCGTGGCAATGATGAGATTACTTTATTTATTTATTTTTTAAATAAGAAAAATAAATATTTCATAATTAAAATGTTAGGCAACACGTACTCATAAAAAAAAGAATTATATCAAATTATTTCCACACCTAATTTGTCACTTATCAGTACTTAAAAAGTAGATAACCGACACTTAAAAGTTTTACGAAAATAAATACAACTGTGATATCATTTTTTAAACACAAAACAAATACACAGATTATCAATTACGTAATATTATTAGTATGTCAAGTATCATCTTGAAGAAAGAATGAATAAAAGAAAATTCCTTGTTGTAACTAACATTGTTTTATTTCACGAGCAACAATATACGTAATGGGTATCACGTTTACAATGTCATACGCATTGCACAACGCTATCTAATGATTCTCTTTCAATTGTTTACTGGGTGCTTTCTACCCGTAAGTTTATTGATAAGTAAATTTAAGAAGGCAACTGGAACTTGACCCTCCCAGCTAAATACTGCCAGTTTAATTCCAATTTGAGTTTTATTTATTCTATAAATATATTGTTTCCGTTTAATTATTTCTACTAAATTAAGACTGAGTTTTATTCTAAACTTTTACGAAGTTTTCCGAAATTATATATTTCTATATAGGCATCCGTATAATAATAATAATAATAATTCACATGCATCTTCAATCCACTACTGAATGAGGCCTCTCCCGGAGGGATGAGTTAGTCTACTGCTCCCACGTTGACCAGACGGGTTGGGAGAGGAGAGCCGAAGCTCTCACTGTGATCGTCACTGTATTCTATTCACAGCAGCTCCCCCATTGTATCATGATGCAGGGTAGGCATTCCAGACCATCACGCTTTCAGATATCAGGGAAAAGAGAATTAATGAATGACCTACATTGTAACAAGATATAAGTCAGTATTTGAAGAACGCTTCAATGTATGTAAACAGACCCGTTATTTTCAGAAGACATAGATGCTTGAACAATGAAAAAATCTATTGAAATAACCTCGTACGATATCATAACTTCAACAAAGAAGACGTATTCTTACTAGATTAATTCTGGAAATCACCAATAGGAAAAAATAAATCAGAATCGAATTGTCTCAAAAGAAACTGGTGGTTAGGTATGCGAAATGGTTGTTAGGACTTTTAGAAAAAGTTAGCATGACAAGAAACCCGAATAATAATAACTGGAGATTACCATGGAATTTCAAATTCGTTAATTCTGTGATGCAAATTTCTAAACTATTTCTGTTTCACTGCTTCAAAATTTACTCTACAGGCATTGCATACATAAAATTATAGGATTTGCAGTCTTTTGAAACGCAGAGAACAGAAATGATATGTTTTATTGCTATTCCTCTTGAACTATAAACAAATATCGATGCTAGTATAATTTATAAGTATAAATTATATTACAATTATTTCGTTTATCACTAAGCGAGTCTGAGCCGAAAATCGATAATTTATCGAAACAACCTAAAACCTCGGACTTTTCTAGACCCCGACCACAACATGAAATCCCGAACTGTCCGGGCTAAACCCAGACGTATGGTAGCCCTAGAAGGAAGTTGTTCTTATAGGTATTACGCAGTAGTAAACTAGGCAGGAAAACATAAAAACAAAATCAAACTGAATTACGAACTAGTGCAGGATTATTCTAATCTACTCGACCCTCCTGGCGATAGCTATATTCTGTACAGCGATCACTCCAAGCTGATTGGGTCACATTCATTGTCAGAAGTTCAATTCCCCTTATCACTATCCAGGGTAATTTCCCTCTTACATTTGTTTCTTTAGCTTTATAATGAAAAAACAAAAACAACGCAGTTAATGCACTTTCCACGTTGCATGCTGGAAGTTATAGGGATAAAGTTCCTCAACCTTCAAATACACACATTATTATATTTCGCTGTATAAGTGTGAAAAACGTTTCCTTTCTGCGCTGTATAAAACCTTATCAGTGTGGGGGCTTTGTATTATGTTTGCAGAGCCGGAGATATGGTCGTTATCACACAATGCCGTTTAGAAACAATCACTTTGAGTTATGCCTGGAAACAAAATCTTCACGCAATATATATTCTGTATATTAAATGTTTTGATACGTGTATGTATTTACGAAGCCTACAAATAAATATTGAGCTGGTTATTTCGAACATATCTGGTTGCGTTGGGATAAATATCTACGTTTCAGGGTTGTCATATTCAACGGAAGTCACGATATGATATTTCATAACGAATTAGGAGGGCCTATACAAATTACACATTTGGCCAACTGTTCCGGTATCATATTAAATGTTGTACTATGCTCACCCATGTATATCGGGTTGTGCAGTATCAGTTGATAAGAATGTATAATTCTTTTTTTCCCACTCATTCGCATTACTATGTGCGAAAATAATGAGAACAATATTGTTATATTTGATTTCAGAAGTAGTTACTAGAACATAAAGCTAATATTTCATGCAGACAGAATATTGCTTCAAAATTTTGTCACTTCCTTGTACTTATGAATTTGAAACAGTAAAAGACGTAAAAAACAAATACAATATAATTTATAAACAATGAGCTTCATACATAAGTTAATTACAACACTCGTATAAGATGTAATACAGCGGTATTCCAAACCATAAAAGTGTTAGTTCATGGACTCTAGATTTTATAACTTTCTTGATTTGCTACGAGTGAAACCACTCATGCTTGTGCGAGACTAATGACGCTTAAGATCTGTATTTTCCTTGAACAAATAGTATGTAGTCTGTAGAAATGTATACCTTCCGCAAATTAGAAAATTTCATTGATCCTTATTTATAGATTTTCACAGTCAAAAAATAGGTTTTGATATTAACATTTTTGACCACTACATCCAAAATGTGAAAATACAGTCCTATCTCACGGCCAAACCAAGCTGGCTGGCATCTCTCGTCCAAACTGCAGGTTTAAACTGCGAAGTCACTGGGAGATTTTTGGTTTGCCTGGGCGATGCAATAAGAATTATTATTAAAAAAAAAAAGACATCTCACTAATAAAACAGAGAATACACTTTTACCTGAGGTTCTCGCCCTTCAATGGACCACGGGGATACGTGAGACATAATTAAGGCTCTACATTTTATAAGAACAAGAACCGCTTCTTATATCATGAATATGAATAACATATCATAAATTTTATTAGAAGATGATTAATTGACGAAATTGTCAAAAAGTACAGTGATGGTCCAAAGAATCACCTTTTTCATTTTCTAATCTGCAAGTATAATGTCTTCTAAAACGAAACATGATACATACCGTGTATTGTATATACATATGCTAACAAAAATAGTGGTAAAATAAAACGGTGAAATGTTTTGTTTTATAATTAGTTGAAGTTGCGAAATCGTCGCAGGTGTGCAAAGTATTATGTGTGTACGTTTAGCCCATAAAGTAAACTTGATGTCTATTCATTTTTAA
>JAGDQP010069660.1:0-10858 GCA_022664845.1 Lepisma saccharinum
AAACCGCTTAAATTGAACTTCACCTCCATTTTCTGCTGTTTGTAATGATTTCAACCATTGTTTTACCGTTTTGTTTGTTGATCCTAATGCTGGAAACTTATTTAACTTTGTTTGTGGTATAAACAATACGATTTTCATCTTTCTAGTGTTGTTGTTGTCGAACAATTAAATTCAAGCTATGGAAAATCCGATTGATGTTTTACTTGCTGCCCTAGGAGCTTCAAGGATATGACGAACCTGATCGCATAATTGAATGTTGGATCCATTTATGCTATTACAAACTGTTAGGGTTTTGTCCAACAATACATGATTCCGGCATGTTACTTTACTACTTACTTTACTGTTATTGGAATGACCAAGCAGTTTTGTTACAAAACTGTGTAACTGGTCAAGACGTTTTCGATCTTGGACATTACGGATTTTTCTGAAGTGTGGAAAGTAAAGCACTGGCGTGGAGTTAATATTGTGACATATTTACCGAACCTGATGAAGTGATTCCACAAGATGCAGTTGATTTTCTCG
This sequence comes from Lepisma saccharinum, assembly GCA_022664845.1. Taxonomy (NCBI): domain Eukaryota; kingdom Metazoa; phylum Arthropoda; class Insecta; order Zygentoma; family Lepismatidae; genus Lepisma; species Lepisma saccharinum. The sequence continues at coordinate 523 of JAGDQP010069660.1, forward strand.
GCTTAGACACTTGGTCTAGTTCCGATGCTGTTATAGAAGTGGATACTGATAACTCTAGTATGGTTAGCAGTGGCGACATGAACATAGTGATGAAAGTAAGATGAATGTGGACATTGAAGTTAGCCCGGAAGAAGATTGTAGTGAAGGTGAGATGCTTAAAATTTATGTTCAACACTGGATGAGGGACAATAACATTCCTATGATGTATGGTGGTGAAAAAATTATTGATTTTCTAATTATCAGTGAATGTGAAAAAAGTATCCAAAGTTTGATTTCCAAGGGTGTCAAATTACCATTAATTCATTAGTAGAGTTAACCTTCAATCCTGAGGAATGTGTAAACAGATGTTTTTAAATTTTGCGATGGAATATTTACTTAATGATGTCGATGCCTATTCCAAAGTGGGGTTATGATTGAAAGTTCAAATAGTAAGGAAAATAAACCAGTATATATTCCATTTAAATTCAAGGCTCATATTACTGTTGACGATATTTGAAGAAAGATTGAATAAGTTCTCAATTCCAACGTTGACCCTTAAAGTTGACATTTCCGATCCTATTCGTGGTAAAGGGCGACATTGTAATGACAAATATTTGCCGTTAGAAAAATATCTTCAAAAATACATCATTCCGGTAGAATATGTACCTGATTGTCTCAGGAATCGGGCTTTGGTATTGACAAAACTACGCGCCGATAAGGAATTTTAAAATGCATCTTACATGAAGACATCCAAAGAAGTGGGCTTGTGCAGCTGCAGAATTGTGTTATAATGCGGGAGTAGATTTATCAGATAAAATGGTGGAAGTATTGAAGATGTAGACCAGTTTCAGAAACATTATGGTGACGAGTATCAGATTATTGTGTATGTACGTGATCCGGTGAGTCGGCAATATAGGATACTGTATTCGGGACAATTAACGGAAATGAAATTGTTTTTAAGATATGAGGACAATCATTATGACGTCACTAAAACAATCACGGCATTTTAGGGAGTGCTGGATATTGCTATCATTGTATCATACCTTATGAAAAGCGTCGGTTCAATAAATGTAAATATTTATGTTGCCATTGTGAAGAGTATCATGACGATATTGATAGTAGTAGCAATAAGGATTCAAAATGTCGGTATTGTTTATGTACGTTTCCCAATCAGACCTGCTATGATCAACACAAATCTAAAGCCAATGATAAACCTATATGTTATGACGTACAACTTTATCCTCAGTTTGGAGTGAAAATCGACATACGTAGTAGGAAAACAAAACATTGTGTGGGGAGCATTATTGTAAACTCTGAAACATTCATGTCGGTGAACCCCATTCCTGTTTTGTCGAAGCAAGTAAACCAAAACGAATTGAGGACTTCCCGTACATTATTTTTGTCTTAGAGACAATGCTAGTAGATGCGGATGAAAATGGTGAACGTGAATATGTATCAAACTTAATTTGTGCATGTCATAGATGCCATCAGTGTAAGGACATAGATCAAAATTATACTTGTAGTGTTTGTGGTAATGTCAAAGGTCAGAGAGATTTTGTAATTTATAATATGGAAGCCTTTGTAAATTATGTCTTGGAACAAGGTCCAAAGTTTCAAAAAGTAGTAGGTCTTTCACACAATGGATCTGATTTCGATACATTACTAGTAGTGCGATGTCTCATGGAAAAACTAAAATTGACACCTCACATTATTGAACAAGGACAAAAGATTACTCAATTAAGTGTAAATATCATTTTCCGTGATACATATTTGTTCATGGGAGTTAATTTATCCAAATTACCAGCAACGTTGGGGTTACAGGAAAGTCTTAAGAAATTATACTTTCCGTACCTCTTTAACACTCCTAAACATCAAAATTATGTTGAGCTTTGGCCAGACATCGAGTATTTGATATTTACTCGAGATTTGATAATGAACGGGATGAAGTTATTGCCTGGCATAAGGAATGTGTTGAAAGTAAAATGTCTTTTGATTTCCAGAAAGATATCTTACAAGTAAAGTACCCGAAGTAAGGACTCGAGTTGCTCATCAAGTGATACCTTAAATTGAAGCTAGTGACGAGTATAGTACACCTGTGAAATCCTAGCTGCAGAGCTCCAGAAACAAAAAGGTTATGGCGGGTCAAAGTTCAAAGAGAAAGCGAATTGTATTGAAACAAGTCACAACGAAAGGCAAAACAAAAGTCAGAAGGACATGGGTTTGAATTGAAATGCGATTCATATGAAGGAAAGAGGCACGTACAAAGTAATACAATCAATATGTAAGTCGTCAATGAAGGCGTGTGATAAGCAGATGTACTTTGCTCACAATGAGCACACTTGACAAAAGAGATGTTGTCACATGAGATCTTGTAACACTCGTCACGTATATTAGAATCAAAACAATAATCCAATGGAGAAATCCAGGGCTCGGGCTCCTCATTCAAGTAGCCGCTTTTGTAAAACGCAAACCTGATCATGTTGCGAAATCTTGAAGAGAGGGAAGGACTGCATTCGTAAAATGTAATCCCGATGCCAGAGATTAATTTCCGTGGAAGCGATAACTGTATCAGTAATGAACCTGATAAATGATTTATATGGACAGAAGAAGTAAACATCAAGTGGTTGGATGAAACCAGTGAAACCACCAGAAATTAAACGTTTGAACAGTGTTATATGATTAGGGCATAATTCATTTGATACGTTATCATCCTTATTTGCACTCCGGACCATAAAACGGGAGATCAGCCAGAGAGAGGGATATCATTCTACACATTACATTAATTGGGAGCAACTTACGACGTATTACCATCGGGATAAACAGCAAAACATGGACATCACAAGCAGCTAAATTCGCTTTCTATTTGAACTTTGACCCGCCATAACCTTTTTATTACTGGAGCTCTGCAACTAGGATTTCACAGGTGTACTCGTCACTAGCTTCAATTTAAGGTATCCCTTGATGCGCAACTCGAGTCCTCATTTCGGGTACTTGTTAGAGTATTTTAAGAATGACTTTTTAATTTTGGCACAGGCATTGATTTGATTTTCAAACCTTATTGAAGAACATACAGGTGGGATGCAATGTTTCCTACAAACAAGCACTATCGCCTCGTGTACAATTGAGTGCTTTCGTTCACGTTATCTTCAAGAAAATATTATGCCAATTATCCCTCCTTTAAGTTTCCAGCATCGTGATCAACAAAGTAAAACGGCAAAACAATGGTTGCAATATATGAAACATAAGAATAATGTTACATTACAAACAGCAGAAAATGGAGGTGAAGTTCAATTTAAGCGGTTTAAACTGGATGGTTGTGACAAGAAAATTCGTACTGGTTATGAATTCTATCGGTACTACTGGCATGAACATATATGCATCACGCCACTTCGTCATCATCCCGTTGATGATGAGGGATATACTTAGGAAGATCGGTATAAGGCAACACTAGAAAGAGAAGAAGTTTTGAAAAACAGTTGTAAAATTAATGTATCCATCTGGGAATGTGAGTGGAACAAACTGGTTCAAGCATCTCCTGAAATTCAAAGTTTTATAAGAAATGAGTGTTGTGAAATGGAAGATCCCTACGTCCTAAAGATGCCTTTAAAGGAGCACGCACTGAATGCTTTCGCGCGTTGTATGTATGTCGTGATGACAAGTATCAAGCACACCTGGACGTAACTTCCCTTTATCCATTTTTGATGTCTAAGAAACCTATGCCAACAGGAAATTAAATTCCATAAAGGCAAAACCTGTCGATCCAGCTAGTGTCCATGGATTGGTTCACTGCAAAGTACTTGCTCCTAAAAATCTTACTATACAAGTTTTGCCATATAATACACATAAACGTCTCGTCTTTGGTTTGTGTAGGTCTTGTATGGATTACTTGAATAATGGGGAATATACACACAATGAAGAAGAACGTGCAATCAAGGGAGTATTTTGTACTCCTGAACTACATTTGGCGTTGGAGAAAGGCTATGTCATTCTTAAAATATGAAATCTGGAAATGATGATTACAAAATGACTGTTCAAACCGTATGTCGATAGTTTCCTAAAAATGAAACAAGAAGCTAGTGGGTTTCCAGATAATTGTACTACAAAAGAGGAAAAACAACAATATATTTATGATTATTAGCAGCATGAAGGTATTCGACTTGAGTACGATAAGATCCATCATAACGCCCTGTTAAGACATATTTCTAAAATATTTTTGAATTCACTATTCGGAAAATGGGGACAAAGTTGTAATCTTGCACAAACTCGTATTGTTACTGACCGAGAAAGCTTTCGCGAAATTCTAGTTTAGCCTCACTTGGAAGTTCAATATGTAACTCCTATAGGACAAGACAAATTACAAATAACATATAAAAACTTAAAATGAAAATTCGCCTCACGCCTTTACTAATGTAGGGGTAGTAGCCTTCATATCCTTGTGGGCTAGTGTCCGTTTATACGAATTACTGGATACTGTTGGTATGGAGCGTCTCAATTATTGTGACACGGACTCAGTAATATAGTGCAGAGAAAAGATGAGCCATTATTGGTAACTACTGGGAATACCTAGGAGATTTGACCAATGAAATAGAAGACGGATGGGAAATGAAAAGATTTATCGGATTAGGTGCAAAAAATTAGTTACCCTAAAATAATCTACTTACTGGTGACGTGACGTCTGTATGCAAATTCGTGGTATAACTTTGAATTATTGAGCGAAAAATGATGTAAATTGTGATCACTATTACAGTTTGGTCACTGAAAAGTATAATGTTCGTCAGTCCAAATAATAACTTCCGGAAACCAGGTTACAAAATTGTTTCCAAAGGACAGTAGACAACACAGAGAATTGTTAATAAAAAGCGCCGATGGCTAAATCCTTCAAATAAAGAAGATTATTGTACTCATCCCTATGGATATTGTAGTGAATAATTTTTGGTATAAGTTACAAAGTGTACAGTTGTCAAGCAAACATTTTTAAAGTATGAAACACTTTGTTTCAAACGAGAAAAGTTTTTTGTAAAACCAGAAAACAAAAGTATTTTTTGTTACGAAATCTTTTTTGTAGAAGTAAAACCAATTTTTTTCCTGTGAAAACTTTGTAAAAGTAAAAAACTATTTTATTCTTAGAAACTGTTTTTTGTAAAAGTAAAAACTAATTTTTTTCTTATGAAAACTTTTTTGCCAAATTAAAACTATTTTTTCTTACGAAAAGTTTTTCTTACGAAAACTTTTTTTGTAAAAATGTTTGTGAAAACTCTTTTGTTATGAAAACTTTTATCTGTGAACGTAATAATTAAAAACATTTTTGTAAAACAAACTTTTTCTGTGAAAACTTTTTTCAAAAGACATACTTTTTGTTAAACTAGAAACATAAATCACTCTTTTAATTCTTATCTAATCGTTATGTAAAGATCGTCTTGCAAGGTAAAGGGTTTAATAGGCTGAATTCAAGGCAATTCAGAATTATTGTTAACTTCTTATTATAACACCATTTTTCATTGTGCAGGAAAAATATTTACCATAATTCGTCTTTATGTATTACTGTTTTGTATTAGTTGTATTCAATCACAGTATTTTGTACCAGTTAACTTTTTATTACAATAATGTTTGTATCACTTGTATGGAAGAAAGCATCACTGTTCAATGCTTTCTATAAACTTTGTAATCACAACATTTTTCTATCACTTGAAAATGTTTGTATATATCTTAGCTATGCACAAATAAAAGTTCCTTGTTAGTACAAATCGTTTGTTTTATTCCTATACAAACCTCAGTCCTTGTGTATATCCAAACTTAGAACAAGTAACAATCTTGGTTACTACAAGTCCATGGATGTAGTTTATCTTTCACCCATAAGATTACGTGGATTCTGTCTCTACATTCCTTGTCTGTTATCATCTTCCTGTAAGTAGTAAGAAAATTATGTAACACATCGATAGAATCGGTGTGAAATTCAACAAATATCGTGCATATTTGGTCGCAAACAAAGTTTTTTTAATACGTCCAACTTCCGTAGTACAACCATTTTACTGCTTAAGTCTACACAGTCATGGTCCGAGTCAAAAGGAATATCTTGAAAGTACTGATCACAAATTATACTGAAACAAGGAGTCCATCAAGACTTGCCAGCACAGACTCGACGGTCACTTCTACAAAAGTACACTTAAAGCTATCCATTATTCCCTGGTTGACCTGCGGCAAACTAAGTTGTAGTTCAATTCTCTCCACAATTTATTGGTTTCGCCAACCAATCAGATTGTTTTAATTCAAATGACGTCATTACCTATGGCTGTTGTGTTTGTGGTCTTCTGAAAGGGAAATTTTGTTTAAAGGAAGTATTAAAACATTAGTCTTTCAACCTACTGCTTATGAATGCTTGCACGACACGAGTGTATTATAAGTTATCAACTCTTGTAAAATTTTGCATTTGATATCTTACCTAACAGTTCCAGCCACCAAATTCGACTTTGGATACTTTAGATCAAGTTCAGTACTCGTTTAGCAGTCCGTATCCCATGAAGTATGCAACCTAGCAGTACTAGTGACCGAATTTGGCTTAGGTAATGTAGTCTAAAATTGGGACTATAACAGATAATAAGAAAACTAGGTGACATCATTTATTAAATTATTCCAAGATACCAACAATGTTGGTCTTAAGCTGGCAACATTTTCACTATTACTGACGTATTGCAATTTGTTCTGTAAAAAGACAATGTATATACTCAATTTGTGTCATAGTTGCCTATATGCCATAATTACTATGTACAGCTATAAAAGATTAAAGCTTACCACCCCTCCTAACCTTAACCTAAACCAATAAGTTTCTTTAACAAGTTCAAAATGCTTAGCAATTCTTCTGTTTTCAGTATAGCTATACTATATAATTTCAGAGTAATATAAAATATATAAGTAAAAATAAAGTAAATCTACTTTCCTCTATCTTCTGCTAATCTCAACCAAAAGTGTCTAAAGGCAAATATCAGTGTTACTCATAACAGGTTAGTGCTGGACCAAGTAAGGCGACTAAAAGCTAATATCTGTTCTCTAGCCAATCCCAGATTTGTTGTTGCACACTGTCTCCCAAACAAAATCTGTAAGATACACTTTTTCTGGCTGTTTTCAAAAGTAAAAAGACGTGGAGAGGACATAAGAGTCGCTTGACTTCTTAACAATATACTTACATTGGCCAAACCATTTTCTACTGGAGACCATGTTCAATTTGTAATTAGAGGGATTTAGGGGTCATTTTGTGGTAAGGAATGCAAGTGGTTCGAATTCACATAAAACTGTAGGTAGATAAGTATATACAGTAAACCCTTGATTATCCGTGGTCTTTCTTTTTTACAATTACGATGAATCACGTCGTAACAAAATGTTGTTAAAAATCTACAATGGCAAATAAAGAAGAGATGTTTTAACACGAAAATACACAACCAAAAAAACTACCTATTTTTTGTGAAAAAGTAAAACCAACAAACTTGTATGTAAAGAAAACTGCTGTTATTAAGTCATAATTGTATGTTTATTAAGTCATAATTTTGTGTAGAAATTATATAAAAGCATTTTCTTGTTGTTTAGTGTCCTTTTCCGGCTATTTTGCGGATTATCCACTGTTGCCGCGCAACCCAATTCCGCGGATAATCGATAGTTTACTGTTATATGCACTGATAGATACTGATCATGATATTCATGCTCTTTTTGTTATGTTTCATTGCAGCTCCGTTGAAGAAGTAACCAATATGGCTGATACATCCAGTTACACCATTGTACAACACGTGATTGGCTTGTACTTCTTCGACGGTGCTGTGAATCAACATCGGTACCTGGACATGTTGAGGAACTGGTTTGGTTCCCTCTTGGAGGAGCAGGCCATTTAGGTCACATGTTAGTTTCAGCACGGTACGCACCTGCCCATCATGCCATAACAGAACGCTAATTTCTTGATGTTTGCTGGGCGGTGAATTGGTCGTGGATCACCTGTGCTCCCAGCTGCACGTGTCTGGCCTCCACGAAGCCCAGACCTCATCACCTGTGATAATGCGCTATGGGGATTCATAAAGTGTATCGTGGCACAGCAACGTTACGGTACCACTGAAGAACTGAAAGATGCTGTGCTACAAACTTTCACCCAAATTACGCCAGTAATGCCCCACAAAATGTCTGGCAGAACCTGGTGGCGTATTATCTTTTTCCATGAGAATGACGGTGCACAGACTAATCATTTGGATCATTAGTGGGTTATCACAGCTGAAGATCAGGAATGTATGGTTCATGGTAAATACAACCCATCTACACAGCAAGGCTGTTCATTTTCTTTGCTTTGTTAGGGGTAATGGGACTTTACTTTGTGGCCATCCTGTAGGTGTGGAACTTTCCCACAAAAAATCACATAACTGCATTGCATTATTTCTTGAAACGTTTGTTAATATTTGCTGACATTTTTTTCTAAAATATTGTATATTCTTAATTGGCACACTGGAAATAATTATTGATTCCAACTAGCACACGTAGAAAGGAACACGATCTAAGGTATGAATTTTGAATTTAAATTGTATTTGTTGGCTTTAGTCATCTAAAAAAACTTTGGTAAACTTTATTTTAGATGGGCCAGTCTAGTAACTGTTGACTTCGATCCGTCACGATTATCCGTCACGTTTGAGTTAAAAGACACCGATGCTCCTTCCGGGACTCGAACCCGGGACCTTCGAGTCGTTGGCCTAACGCCTTAGACCGCACGGCTACCCGGTCGGCACTTTAGTTATCTGCTCTGGCCTGGATAGGGGATGGGGAAGGGAAAGGATGCTTTAAGATGTCGGCCATGTCCTATGTTGAAGATATCATCCCGGCATTTGCCTGGTGTGACTGAGTAAAACCTCTGGAAAAACTCAGTGAGAATGGTGAGCTAAGAAGGCAGTATCACGGATGGTCATACCGAAACTTACCCCCATTTTTCCCCACGTGAAGTTGATGCTAAATTAACCTTCCAAACAAAATATTAGCTGCGGATGCAAAGTACAAATAGGTAAACAAAATTGACAAACATTATCCCTGTTTCTTAGTGCCTCATAAACGAAGTTGGCTACACTGGCGGAAATACGACAAGTTGAGAAACCGTGTATATTGGAATCAGTGTTCAAATGGCAAAGCGCCAACCATGAACCTTTATAGCATTTTGTGTATGGAAAGGTAGGGATTACGTAATTATCGTGTATACAGTACTCTTCATTTCAACCAGAAAAATGAATGTAGATTAATCAGCTTCTTGAAAATAGTGAAAAGAAATAGTTTGTTGTTTTTTGCAAGCGATGTTTGTTTGTTCCTTGCCCAGAGTTACACAGGCGGATTTATGGGGTGCATGGGGGCATTGCTCCCCCTTCCAACCATTTCAGAAAGACTGAATATTACATTCTAAACGATAGCTTTCAAAGTAATTGCTCCCCCAGGGCCTCCCTCCTAAATTCACCCATACAGAGTTAGCTCTACTGCATGTCAACTCATGATCACATAAATTACATACAGAATGCAAAGAAGAATATACAACCAATAATGAAAGAAAGAAAATAATGGACATTGAATAAATTACTAGAGCAGCAATCCAACGAATTTTTCTTATGCAGAGGAATTCTTGCGACGCTATAAAAATTTTGTGTGCACTTATTGTTCTAGAAAAATGTAACGATAGTCTCACAATAAGATCTCTCAATTTATGTTGATGATGATGCTTGGTGTTCTGCCCGGAGGCAGGTTTAGGGCAAAAGGCGTTGGCAAGATTGTTCCCTCGAATGGCACATAGACATATATGGCATCTCTGAAATTAAGGCGCAAATTCGGAAAGTGTTTCCTTACATCAAAACAAGAAAAAAGACTCTCTGAAGGTTACGAAATAATGCGCAGTTTCGGAGCTATTAGCGTGCAAAGTTTGCGAGGCATCGTCACAAATGACGTCATATATCAAGAAGGTCATGTTGCTTTAGCAACTGATAATCGAAATTTTACCAAATATACATATTGCAGCAAATTGCATGATTGGAGAATACTGCTTGTGAGGGGGATTTATATACTTACCCTATTAAACCATATGAATTATGTGACAATGAAAAATCTATGTAGGAAAATCTCTCTGAAGCATAAATTCCGCTATAATAAATGCATTGGAGCTACGTCACCATTTGTGGAGACGGTGTCCTTTGTGACGATGCCGATCTAAATTGCAAATCCCTAACGTCGAAATGATAGATGTTTAGAGATGTTGGCAAAGAACGTTTGCTAGTTTCAAGATCCCTGATGCTTTACTTTTGCTTTGCTATATGGATAGCATCCAATATATATATATCTATCTAAATAGATAGGAATGCTA
>JAGDQP010069661.1:0-10858 GCA_022664845.1 Lepisma saccharinum
TCTGTGTTTGAAAATACAGTAGAACCCCGATTATCCGTCATAATAAAAGACAGGCTGATCAAAAAGCACGTATAATCGGTAGAATCTAATACAATTCTGAAACACATCTTTTAGTTATTATTTCTGTAGTTTGTCGTTTCTTTTCTACACTGTGAGACCAACAATTTTATTCTTGATTTTCATCCGGATTCATCCTGATTCATCTTGATGTGAAGTGTCATGTTATTTTTAAAAATAAGAAAAAAAAAGGATCGATGTTCCTGCTGATTCAAGTGCAGAACACACTTACACACAAAATATTTCTAAGTTCATGATGCACGGACAAATAACTAAGTACTTATTTCTTATTAAACTTTAAGATAATTTTTTCTTAAAACTTTCAAAAATAGATCTTCATCGTTATTCCCACACTGTTACGAACGCTAGCTGTAGCCTTCAATTATTGTATTTTTGAATTATATGCACTCAATAACTAACACATGCTATAACCCTTAAACTAAAGCATGTGGAAAACAAATAACTTCAAATTAATATTCAGTATTTTTTTCTTCGTTGCTCCTTTTTCAGTCTGGGGGCGATTATGTTATAACCCTTTCCTTTGGTCAATTTTGCACTATAGGTACTCAGTCTTTAACGCAAAGTAGAGCTTCAACGAAAGCAATATAGAGAGAAACTGACTCCAGATTTAAGTTCAGCGTCTCAAATGTAGTGATACAACTTTCTTGTATGTCAGTTTCACATAAGTTGCACTTCTGTAAAATTGGACATGTTTGGAAACGATTTTTTCATGCGTCACATTTTTACTATTTTCTTTATATTTATTTCTGGTACTCGTACCAATACGGAAAATTTTAATAAAAAAAACATTTTCTCAGGTTATTTTTTCGACTATACGCACTCCCATACGTTGTCATCGGGCACGTGTTAAATTTTTAAAATAAAACCATAGCTTTGTTAAACTCAAAGCGATCAAAATGAACACTTTGGCTATGCAATCCTGCTTAGCAGAGCAGCGAGACTGGATGCCGCTATGTTAAGGATAAAAGGTCCTAAACATTTCGTGCGAAATTTGATTGTCAGTAGTCAAAGGAAGAAATTTTTCCCTTTGTGTCCTGTAATCTCACTATATTCCATGTTACTGACTTATCTTCCTACTTTGCAGCGGTAAAAGACTTGAGCACAAGTGTTATGCAGTGTTCTGTTTGTCAAGAAGTGGTATACAGCGCTGCCATCTAGGGACAAACAGTGGACAATCAGTTGTTTTTACATTAGATGTTCCCAAAAATACATTATATTTGTGCACATAGACGTCCGTCGTAGTCCTTTGCGACCAGTGTTTCTTCCAGAAGATTTTATTCGGGGAGGGGGGCTCTTGGGGGGACTAACGAAAATTATAAATAATACTTATGAATAATACAAGTGTTAAAACTAAATCTTTCGGGGGTGCGGTTGAAAACCCTCGGGAGGGGGGACAAGATCCCCCGAAAGCATGCCTGAAAGAAACAGTGTTTGCGACTAGTACCATTAGAAATCATATTCTAATACGAAGAAGATACGTTATAAATTGTAAGTTTGTGACGATTATATTAGCAGCTATGGATGCTTTTTTTTAATTATATTTTAAAAGATCTTTTCCTGCTGCAAAAGCATTACGTACAAAGGGTATTCGTAAATTTTTCTCCCTTTTGATGAATGCAATCATTCGATTATAATGCAACTTGGGGAAATTTATTACCAAAACACGAAAGTACTTTTTGAGGTACCTTATTCGTTTCCGCATGAGCAGTGCAGTAACAGGGCCGCCAGGTGGGAGGGGGGCGAAATTTTGAAAAGGGGGATTTTCTATGGGAAATTTTCCGAAAAATACCCCATTTGCCCCAGGAAATACGCCAGGACGCTGTGGAAGAAGTGCCATTTGAAAGCCCATTCAAATACGAACCAAATGAAGTGTTAATCGTAGTTCTGTGACAATAACTATAGTACCTATGGGTAGTTTTACCATTACGGTCGAAAAGACCAGGAATTGTGGCGTTTAAGATGAGGTGGGAACACTGTCAACTGGGTTGCTTGGACGGGCTGAGAACCCGGTAGGGTTCAAAGGAATATACACAGCAAGTTTGGCAAGAAATGTGTTGCACTAATGTCTCCACCCCAAAAGTACATTCTTCTAGCTTTTTAAAATACGACTCTGTGAAAGAGTGTATTTTGCTTAATTAATTCTGCATCTAATTAGATAAGATAAAAAATTTCCTTTCCATCTCTTTAAGCAGAAAAAAGAGAACAGAGATGTCGAAAATCGAGAAAACAGAAGTTATCTTAAAAAAAAAAAGCTTTCCCGTGAGAACAATGAAAAAAAATGGGAAAAGTAATTTATTTAACAGCATTGTTGGTACATGGAAGCTCTAAAAATCTCGTTAGCCAGAGAAGAAAACGAATTATACAGACAAATAGAAACACAATAGACATTCTCAGCCATCAGTTTATACATTTAAAAGGGTTTGTTATAAACTTCCTCTTTTAAAGTCTAACAAATTATTAATTACCCCCCTATCTTCAACATCCATCTTCTGAAAGTAAGAAAAACAAAATATTGTTTCACAAACGCAAGGCAAAGACTCGGATTAAAAAAAAAAAAAATCCTGAGGAAGAAATTTCTCTCTATCAGACTTTGGATATTTCCTTTGGCAGAATATATATACAAAAGTAATTGTATAGTAGGAGAAGGAACTAAATAATGATGAAGGTGGCACGGGGGGGGGAGTATACCGGAATGGTGGAAGGAGGTACGAGAAAAAAAAAATCTCACATGAATTTCGCCAGGTTAATTTCCATTTACATATGAGCATGACAAAAGGGTCAGGAGAACAGGTCGTGAGATACAGTTTCGTACTCATGATCAATTTTTGGTTGTCATTTTTCCCAGACTGTTTCTTCAGATGAGATTAAAAAAAAGGCTTAAATCTATGTACTCGTCGTGACACAATCTTTGTTTTTCTTTTTCTTCTACAACACAGAAAGGAAAGGTAAAGATTTTCATTGTTAACAGCCCAACTGTTGCTTACGTTTAGCCTTGAATGATATATACGAGCAACGCCTTTTCTGGAGGAAAAGAAACAGGCCTAAGTAAAAAAAAAATATATATATATACAAGGCTAAAACAATGACAGAAAAACAAGTAACACAAGAATTAGATAAACAACATTACAAGTAGTAACAGAAGATTAAAAAAATATTCAAGAAAGGGAATGGATTACTTAGTGGTAAGAGATGTTATCGTGAATTTCTGGTAACTTATTTGGTTTCCGGGTTATTATTAATAGACTTCGTTAACTATTAAACCTTTATACCCAAGTTTGGTGTACAGATTTTTATAGCGATTGACTCAGTTCTTACAGGACAAGTTTTATTATAAGGAACAAGATTTATCAGCTTGTTGTCATGTGACTAGGGTTGCCAACTGTGGGCAGTAAAATTATCGGTACCCTCATTCAAAACTAATGACGCATAAATCACAGGGGGAGCATATAAACGGACCTGGAAAAGGCACACAGAAGTAGAAGGTAACTTTTTCTTATGCAGGAAAAGGACGTAGTCGAAAACTAGAACTCCAAAACTATGCAAAGAAACAACCCCTCCCCGCAAAACAATAAAATACTATCTACCTAAAAAGAAAATAAAAACTGAAAATTAAACAAAAAAATTGGAATGAATTGGCAGACTGTTCAGAGCGATATCAAAGAAATGAGACCTGTTTGCTACTCAGAAAACAAATGAAAATAACACGCAACAACGGACAGACAAAACACTGGGACCAATCAGTTAGCCGTGTGGCCTAAAGGCGTTAGGCCAGCGACTGGAAGGAGCAAGGATGTTTGTGGCTTTTACCTAGTTGTATAGGCCAAATCGAGATGGGCCGAAGTCAAAAATGTTACTAGGCTAGCCCATACAAAATAGACGTTAGCAAAAGTTTTCACTACGGTTGGATTATAATACGTTGTAGAATTAAAATTCTACAAATTGTAGAATTAAAATTCTAGTTGTGTGCTGATTAAAATTATCAGAGGTTGTTGTTGATGATTTGTGAAGGGAATTTATAAAGTGTACAAAAATCACCTTGCTCATGTAAACATGCAGGATTTTCATTTTTTTTGGGGGGGAAGGGGGTGTAAAGTCAAATTGGGAGAGTGTAAGTAGAGTTTTACGCAATTTCTATCGATTTTTGATCGTAAAAATGTTAAAGTTATTACAGCCCCAAGATAGTATTCTCGAGAATTTGGGAGGTAACACCCCCACAGGATGAAGGGGGGAGTATACCGGAATCACGGATGTAAACTGAAGTTGGAACATTCTTGGGTGTATGTGTTTGGACTGTTTGTCTCATTCAACATCCCCAGTGACATTCTGCGGCCATTTAGGAAATTAACATCTGGTACCTATACATTTTAAAAATCAGCCCAAGATATACAAAAGGTTGAACATCACTAGAATAAACTAATCTCAAATGTCTTAGATGAAATGTAATAATAATAATAATAATAAGACATAAGGTCCAAGGTTCAAAGGGCAAACACGTTTGTATTTGTGGGTGTAGAGAGCGATGAAAAGATTTTTTCTAGGTACATTTTAATGACGCTCCTTGCAAGGTGGTATTCGACTTTCACTTCGGGTGCATATCATTGTATGCAAAATGCTATTTTCTCAGACACACTCTTTGATGAAAAAGTAATTACGTAATCTCTTCTCCGAGAATAAATATTCCAGTGACAACAATGAAAATGCCTCCAAACGATGATGACGACAATGTTTCTATTGTTCTTAGCAAAACCTGCAAATAAAATCTATAAAATAATCTGTGAAATCATAAGGAGAAGCACACGACGAATGACTTTATAAGCATTTATATAAATTTCTTTTGAAACATCTGTCTTCTGTTATATGTGTGTTTATTATCCGGTTTCTCAAAATAAACAGTTTTATTCTCAAAATAATAATGTTTATTAAGTTGTAATGGAAGTATAATAAAATAGAAAACAAACATATTAAGTAGCTGGTCTCTTTAATTCTTTGAAGTTTTTATGAAGTATAATTATTCAATCTAGCTGTGACATCTATGTGAGAAATACTGAACTGCAAAAATAGTCAATTTTTCTCTAATTAATTTCAAATATTTCAGATGGCCTTAAAGTAATTTTACAGTGAAACTTTTTAACGTTTCCCAGCCCTGAAATTTGTATAGTCACATAACTTTAAATCAATGATGTGAATATTATTTGAATAATTATTCAGCCGGGTATTATTAGAATAATTATCCGAATTATTTAATTAAAATCTGATGTATTGAGAAAACCGAATAAATTGTAATGGATAGGTGGATCTGTACAGTGTATGAATCAAACTGTTATCAGACTAGGGCAGAACAAACGTATGTCCCAAGATCGAACAAATAGATATTAAAATACCCGAGGATACTCTAATATTCAAACAAATAGCTATTTGAATAATGGAATAAACAGATAATCGATCAAAGGATGTACGAATATTCGATTAATCTAACAAATGGGTGCCGTACTTGATATATGGAATAAATGTATATTCGAACAAATTGATATTCTAACATTCAAAGAAACGGATACTCTAATACTCGAAAAAAATGGATATTCGAACAAAGCAACAAATAATTATACGAATAATCGAACAAATATATATTTTAAAAAAATCGAGTAGCCAGACATTCTAATACCCGAAAAATTGAATATTGTATCGGTGAATCGAACAATTAGATACAGAATAATCAAACAAATGGATACTAAAAAAAACGAAAAAATATTCGAGAAACCGAACAAAAGGTTATTCGAATATTAAAAGAAATGGAGATTTGAACAATAGAACAAATGATTGATCGAATAATCAAAGAAATTAATATTCGAATCACGGAACAAATGGAAATTGAAGTCTAGTGGTAAGAGACTGATGTCCGCGTGGTCCCGGGTTCAATTCCCGACTTCAGCCCCCCCATGTTTCGGCGTCCACTCAGCGTCGTGAGGCAAACTGGAGAGTCACGTAAATAAAGACGTGACAACCACTTGGTCTAGAAAGCCCTGGATACGCTTGTGCGTGATCGAGGTGACGCGCAGTGCTGATCCCACGGCCATCACTCAGGTGGACACAGTTCCACCAACCGCGGACAGATGGCGTTGGCACACTCAGAACCTCGGTCTGTAACGCTAGTGGTTATTATTATTATTAATGAAACTCTTACATGGGCAGATAGAATGCAAGCTGTATTTTAAAAACAATGTTGCTACATTAGAGGAAAGTGTTTGATTATTTGTAATGACCTGTGCTGCAACTGAAGTCATTTGTGTATGTGAAGTTATTTATGGCCTTCAGACATCTTTGATTCAGGCCGCGATAAGGTAGGAGAGAGCATGTGGGAAGGAGTCGGTCAGGATCTAATTTTAAGATACCATCCGGGCATTAACCTGGTGTGATTGAGGTTTATCCTGGATAAACCTGTCAGGGTAGTCAACAGCTGGGATCGATCCTAGAACCTTACGAAGACGAAGACATTCAGTGATTCCGCCAGCCCCCCTTGTGGGGGGGGGTGTCACACCCAAAAATCTCGACAACACCCCCTCCCCAACTTTAAAAAAAATGCTGTGAAAAATAGACAGAAACCGTGCAAATCTCCATTACATTCTCCCAATTTTGACTTCACACTCTCCAAACTGAAAACCCTGGCGGAAACTCTCTTTCAGACGAGGCACGACCGCTCAGTAGCTGAATATTATATCTTCAATACTTCACAGGCCGTTTGTTACAGAAAAAGAATGTAGCGTCCAATGCCTTTGTGTAATACCCATACAAACATTTACCAGGTGTAACTGAGGAAACGTCTGAAAAATGTCAGGATGAACGACAGTAGAACTCGATCCTGCGTGCGTCTGCAATGTCGATCTTAAGTTCACAACCTCACATGAAGACTTGGTTTAATTTCCTCTTAATTACAAATGCAACATACTAGTTACCAATTCACAATTGACTGTAATATTTTGATTATAATCATCTCAACATTAGATTTTCGTATATGTAACCCCCTTTCTACTGACAAACGATGGAATCATTACGCGTGATATTATGCTGGTGCGTTACGCAACCGAAATAGCATCAAGGTCGATTTCTCAACCAGGATGATCGAGAACGCAAAATCAGAGTCCCCCTTTCCTCTTGTCAGTCAGTGGATAACAATATAATCACTTCCCCATTTTGCTGGGTGCTACCTATAATAAATAGAAGGCTTCGTGTCCCTCGATTTAAAGTTCCACTGACTGAACGGTATTTTCGTAGACCTAGTTTGCGTTAGCGCTTCATAATTGACACTACCAAGAAGGAGGCACCAAAAACAGGACGCTGTACAACATACGCAAATTCTAGCTGCCAAAAAAGGATTAAATAATAATAAGTTGTTCTTTTCTTTCTGAAAAATGAACATTTTAATCCTTAGTGTTCGCATCACGTATATGAAAAAATCTAATTTGACTTTTAATGTACGAGGGTCATTTAGATTGAAGTGGCAACATATCTTGGAAATGACAATAAAATGTGTTGTTCACTTACATTCCCTCGATGTAGTCCTCGCCCGCCTAGTGAACATATTTCCAGATATCTGACAGACGTTGAATACCGTTGAGAGTTCCCGTTTATGAGGGGGTTTTGAGAGAGCGTCCTAAGTCACGAACGTCAAGAAAACGTTGTCCCCGAAGTGGTTCTTTCATTTTTGGGGACAAATCGAATTCGGATGGGCTTTTATCCGAGGAATAGGGCGGGTGCTTCAGTACCTCCCAACCCCATAGTCGTAAGAGAGTCTGTACCGTATGGGTAGTATGAATGACATCTGACGTTGTCGTGAAGCTGAATTGGTCCAGACTGCAGGAGATGTGGTCGTTTACGTCGCAACGCTGACCACAAATGGTGACTCAAGTACGAGGCATAGTATGCAGCATTTACAGTAATCCTTGGTGGCATTTGATGTGAGAGCTGGATAATGCCTTCGTGGTCATAGGACATTATCATCATGACCTTCATGTTTGCTGGGTTTTGTTGTACCTTTTTCGGTCGTGGGGACGCCGGGTGGCGCCATTCACTACACTGGCGCTTCAATTCTGGTTCGTAGGAATTCCTCTATATTTCGTCACTCGCAATAACGCGGTGCAGAAAATCAACACCTTCCTGCGCGTAACGTTAAGGGTGTAAGCGTGCACATTCTCATCGGTGCTACTTTTTCAGGACATGCAGTAGCCATCTGGTTGCATTCTTACGCATTCCGGGATCGTGTGTTAGTAGACTGACGCAGACGAAATATTTAGTTCATTAGCCATACTACACGTCCACCGCAGATCTTGTTCGAGCAATGTTCGCAGTGCTTCGCATGGATGCATCGGGTAGTTCTACTGTGATTTATTAAACCGACATCGCTTACGTCATTATGTGTCGAGATATGACGTCACTTGTAGGCTGTAACTTTGAGCCCCTGTAGCTCGGAAACTAGTAATAATTTTGAAATTAAAAACAAATCTGTCTTGTTTTGACGTAACTCCCAAAATTTGCGTCATTACTTCAGTAACGCCCTGTATAACATCCTAAATATTTGAAACTAGATACCTCTTCCACTTTATTTTGTCAATTGTATGTTTGGTGTAATTCTCTTTATTTTATAATTAAGAAGAAATCCAGAATTCTTTTTTTTTTTCCTTACGTTCGCCCACATTCCATATTCTTTACAGCAACCACTCGCATCTGTCATCATCTTGCTAATTGATGTTTTTTGTCTCTGCCCAAGAACGACGACCATAACTTTGCTCTAAATACATTGTTGAAAAAGAACTGCCACCAACTCAGGTACTTTTTCAGACAAAAATCTTGTTAAAATGAAGTAGGAGCTTCTAATAAATGGCTTTTACTTTTCACTCTTATTTTAGTCGACATGAGAAACATTCACCTGAACAAAAGACAAACGTTCATCTTTCCTTGTAAATTAGGAAAAAAAAGAGGAAAAGCAAGAAGTTTCCACTCACTCTTTTTAACTTGCACCTATGACAAGTCACGGATTCATTTTGTGTGGGAGATGCTAAGAAAAAGGTTTTGGACTAGCTTTTTCAAAACTCGATCACTAGAAACTTTCCCTTTTCTTGTATGTATATAAAGCTGGTTTACTTTTAATATATGTGCATAAGTGTTTCTTTTTTTTTTTTTTTTTTAAAAAAATACATTTTCCTTTCTCCCTATTACTCAAATAAGGAAAGGGTAACATGCTATACACAGCACGACTTGAAGAGGTGTGAGAAGTGTATAGCAGAAACAAGTTCAGTTTAGACTCGGCCCAAAATCGGAAAGACGAATAATGAATCTCGTTACTTGTTTAATCTGTCTTGTTCTATATAGAGCAGTTGAGATCACGAGCGTCATCTTTTTTCCATGCTTACAGGAACTATAAATTTATACTATTTCACGTAGGTAGAACAAGAAAGATGAAATATCCTTCTAACAATCGGGAAGCCTTCGGACACTTGAAAGCATCTCAGACATTGAAACAGTGATTTTTTAATAAAAATAGACTGGCAACACTGACAAACGGTGACACCCACAATAATTCTCTATTGCGTCGAATAATGTTTATCCCAAGTTTGATGTGGATACGTCCATAGGTACAGAACCAATTTGAAAAAAAATAATAATATAGGTTCGCAACACTGACAACGGTGACGATTTGGAACGGAGTCACCCACAGTATTTTTCTGGTGTATTAAATCATGTTTATGCCAAGTTTGGTGCCGCAACGTCGTCTAACGTAATGGCAGCAATTTAAAAAAATGGACTTGATAAAACATAGTTTGGCAACACTGACAGCTGGAGTGATTGGGGAAGTGGACAACCACAATAATTTTCTATTGTGTCCAGTAATCTTCATGCTAATTTTGGTCCTGCTACGTCTAACGTAATGGAAGAAATTTTGAAAATGGATTCAAGAGAAAATTTTTTGGCAACACTGATAACTGATGAGCTTGTGGACACCCACAATGATTTTCTGTTGCGTCGAATAATGTTTATGCCAAATTTGGTGTTGCTACATCTAGTGTAATGGAAAACGTTTGGGAAATTAGATTTGATAGCAAATACCTTGGCAACACTGGCAGCTTGGTGCATGGGTACTTGGTCACCCACTCTAATTTTCTATTGTGTTGAGTAATGTTTATCCTTATTTTGGTGCTGATAGGTCAACGGATTGAAAGCAATTTGAACAATTGATTAAAACCACAGGCTAGCAACACTGCTCACTACAAAAGTAAAGACGGTTCCATCGGTTCTATGCGAATCTAGCCAAGGGCTTTTGAACAACACCTCAAGCACCATTTTACGCCTTATCGGTCCTGAGATTTAATTTCTTCATACGGACAGACGGACGCAATGAGAGTGATTATAAGGGCCCTGTTTTATAGCTTCAAATTTAAACATCCATCTCTCTTTCTCTATCTCTACCTATGATTGAATGAGTACCACATAAACAGGTTTCCCGTACGTTTAGAACTTCATTGTCAAGGAATCAATTAGTGCCTAATGAAAGTATGTACTATGCGTATACGCATAGAATTCTAGGTGTACGTTTAGGAACTCTACAAACCGACCTGAGCCATAGATCTCTAAAGGCCTTACAATGAAATTCAAAATTTCGGATGCCCGTGGACGTTTTCGTAGCGACAGCCCTGTATTACAAAACAATGCATTATTATTCCCACATAGCACAAACACGTATAATAGAGATATAATTTAGACGTTCAATACATCTAATAGATATGAAAAA
>JAGDQP010069662.1:0-10858 GCA_022664845.1 Lepisma saccharinum
CCCAAACAAGGGTAACTGGTCCACACCATGCATTACTGACTTCAGGTTCGGTGAAGTTACATTAGTTTACGTTAGAAGTAGCAGTGCTCGATTTGCCATGGGGGATCTTCCCTGGTGTGTGAGAATCTCATCCCCCGTTGCTGATTCCGAATATCATCTCAACCAGGGATAAAATCTTCGTATTTCTACCCAAAACAGGTAGTATGTTGCAACTTACCAGCAACCACTAATGTTAGTATCCCCCTTCGTAATTTATCACAAATCGAACACTGAGTAGTACTTAGTAAGACAGACGAAGTAACTGTAAATGAGTGGTGTGTATTTCTGTACCACTTTCAATGTGGAAGATTAGTCAGGTTAGACAACGAGACACTTAAAACGCCTTTAACCGTGAAGGTAAATGGCGGTAAAGACAATAAAATACGATTTTCTACTTTGCTCAATTAACTTCAAATATAGACTCACGGAATCGTACACACTTACGAAAAGAAACATAGGTTGTAAAAATTGTTCACAAAAGCATGTACTAATAATACATGTACAAAATCCGAATATGTGGCTAAGTCAACTACTGAAGATGCGCATATATTTGTCTTACTCAAGAACTATTTAACATCAAGCCACACACCAATTTTACATAATATTTTGCACATTAAAAGTTGTACTGTGAAAGGAGAGATATATTACAAGCACTCTGTAATCACAGAAAATTCTTTACAACAAAAAAAGTCATTACACCTACACTAGAAAAACATAACATTACCGTCACTGTTTGTCGTTTGTCTTCTGTTTTGTCTCATGGCATAGTTGCCATTACTACAAACGGAATTTTGTATCGAAAATAACCCGCGGTTGGAGTGCATGCGGGTTACTTGGCGAGTGGTGAGTAGATAGTCGTCAAGTTACCCTCCAAGAAAACCGGCAGATATGTTTTCATAACATGATTTCAGATCCATGTAATATATTTTTTTTTCACAATGAGGAAAAACATATTTTTCATTTCCTCATGGAAACGAAGGAACCAGTTTGACGCGAAACCAGTCACATATATAGCACGCAAGTTACAATATCACAATAGACTTGATTTTCACTTAACCCTGACATCTTGCCTCGTCAAGAGTGTTGCAAAGTTGTGACAATGTTTTTGACGTTTCTTATGTAAATTATTAAAGTGCGATATTTATCAATAAATGAATTGATTGACAGATATAATATTCGGCAAACTTCGGGAGTTGATTCCCAGTGCAGTGCTCCAAATGGAAATTTAGAAGTGACCGCATATTTCCGAAGCAACAATATCGGTAATACCCATACACCATTTTTAGTCAATAAGTACCGGTATAAGAGAAATAACAAGAAATACCGGTCTATCATGTCGGCGTATACTGTCTCATTTTCATTTCGAGCGCTGGACTGATTTTTCATCGCAAAACAAGAAAAAAAAGTTCATTTGAAGAAATTCAAAATTATACTTTGTTTAGAAGCTGGAAATTACAACGTCATCTTTACAAATACGTATGTGTCGCTAATAATCACGTAAGCAGTGTCGGCCTAACAAACCACAATCGGAGTAGTGCCCAATACATCCATTTTATTAGTGTTGAATGAATGAGGCTTATAGGGGATTTCTATGCTTGCTTTATTTAAAAATATATATTTCTAGACAATAAAATCCTTATTTAGGCCTACTGACTTTTACCGTAAAAATTTTAAAGTTGGGGTGTTCTTGATGAATTTGGGGTGTTACACCCCGCATGAAGGTCTGGCAGAGTCAGTTCCTTTCTCCGGTAATACTTTCTCTTATATCTCAATAAATAATTCAAACTTGTCGATACTGTTGAAGAATTTTAATTAACAAACTTTTTTTAAGGAAATATAGAAAGATTTGGTTATCAGTTTAAACTAGAATGAGAATCTAGGCGTAATGGCTGTCACAAACTTCTGGGTTATGTCCGCGGAGAGGAAGTGTAATGCACGTCACGCATATAGCAACACTCCGCTACAGATCCCGGATAACCATCGTGACTAACCAATCTACACTATAGTAGGGCCAACTGCCAATATGTCTCGACATCTGACCTTCCTTTTGAGGTGCTACTGTTATTTGAAGAAATTTCGCATCCTCTTGCCACCCGTAGAGCTATGTTGCCACACTTCGTAACATGAACTTTCCCCCTTTCCGAATTGGCACTTTATGCTCCGTTCCGTACCCTTACTCCGTCGGATGCACGGTCGATGGTTATCCGAATTCCCCCTTCGGCGGAGCATTGAAGTGAACGGAGCAACGGAGGACCAGATGGTCACTTGACCCACCGTTCGGTTGGGCGCTGCTGCCATGTGAGGTTGTGTTGAAAAAAACAACAAAGCGGGATATTGCATGCCAAAATTCCTTCTTCACTTGGAAGTTGGGACAAATGTGTAGAATTGATCACGTGTTGCAAGTTTAAAATGAATGACCGTGCCGAAGTATTTGAATTTAAATATTATAATAGTTTAAGATTTTATTTTGCATTATGTTATCGACATTGTACCATGTTTTGAGTGATATATCTTCATGATCATTGAATAATTTCAACTTCGCACTGTGAAAATAATATTATTGGTTACATTTCCCCAATGGGATTCCATGTCAACATATGAGCAAGAGCGTCGGCAGGGATGGCCAAGGGCACTTTCGCCCTTAATTTCAGATTTTATACCAAATACTATTCTATTTTCATATATTTGATGTATGTTTTTGTGCTTTTCACTGCATGCATTCCATAAGAAGCTATTTGAGATTCTCCCGTTACATTTCCTCAACCATAATTATTTCAATGTATGTAATCACAAATACGCCAATTTATGCCCACCAAACAAATTATGTTAAAGCATCAAAAGTAAAAACACGAAGGCTATTGTTGTACTATTATGTAAGTGTTATTTCTTGTGAACGTACTCTGTTTTATGATGTTGAAACAATTCCTCTAGAAAGTCAATGAAAAAGACGTATCTCTCTCTCTCTCCCTCCCTCTCTCTCGCTTTCACACACACACACATATACACGCATTTATATACAAAGTTTAAAAAGCACGTGTAGGCCAACCGTAAGATACAAATTCTTTATAAATAATTTTAATTTTTAGTTTTTACTAACTTAAGCCGGCATACCCCAGGATTTCACATTTCTTATCAATAGTAAATATTTACAAATTATGGATTACTTAATTTGACAGATTTCTTAAGAATTATCCAACCCATTTTCTAAAATGTCATTCTTATTGTGATTTGTCCATTATTAAAAAAAAATTGAGCCTGATTACCAAGGGCTTTCAAAGCGAATCTGAATTTGAATTTTTTAAAGGTCTTTACATAATTTTTGCTGAAGCCGAATGGATGATGCTGGGAGAATGCAGAACAGAAATTTTACCTAGCAAAGCTTTTCGTCGATAGGAATTCTTACACATAAATTATCTATTAATGTTTGTTAAAATGTGCTTTTTCTGTAATCTCCGAATTTGAATTTAGTTTTCTAAGGCCTTTAGGCAACTATGGTTCAGGCCGTATGGATGATGATGGGATGAAGTGGTGGAATGAAGAAAGTGGAAGGAGACGGGAGTACCCCGAGAAAACCCACGCACACGGTGTTTGTCCACCACAAAGCCCACATGGCATGAGCAGGGATCGATCCGACGACCTCTAGCACCAGAGATGTAATCTCCGACATCCAACACAGAATTTAATAAAAGTGCTTTTACTCACCGTTTTAAATTTGCCTGAATTATTGAAAGTTTTCTTTGTCTGATAACGTTATGCCATCTCGCTTTTTGTGACTTCAAATTATGTAATAGTCATTGATCGCACTACATTAATTTCTATTGTAATAAACAACGAGCTCTAACATGCCAGGCATTTGATGATCCTGATTATTCAAAAATATTGGATGTGTTAGTGTCCGGCGTTACTGAGAAGTTACTGTTAATAATTTTGTACTGTGTTCTGAGTTCAGATTCCATTAAGTTAATTTGAAAATTATGATGAGTTCAGTTTTATTTTATGTTTGAGATTATTTTATATCGTTCAATTTTATTTTATGTTTGAGATTATTTTATATCGTTCAGCAAACTATTAGCAAGTTCTCCCCTAGAAAGTCGGAAGGAAAAATGTTTCAGGGAAGTATCTATGGCTGCCTCGGAATTTCCACCTTTCCACAAATGGCGAATGTGGTACACTGCAAAAGTTGATTGTGTTAATTAAACACTTTCCGGTGTCCCGAGGAGACCACCATTTTTTTTGTTAACACCGTTTGTTGTGTGATTTCGGTGATTCAACACTATGATAGTACTTATATTGTGTTGAATCAGCATTAAAAGCACACCCATTGAGTTGAATCGCCGAAATTAATAACATTTTGCTGTATTTACTTAACACAAACAAGTGATGGTCGCCGTGAGATATCAAAAAGTGTTAACACAGCCATATCTTGCTGTGTACTTCTTGCTTTGTCATTACAAACGATAGCGCTACTAAAAGGAGAAAACTCTAACTAACCAGAAAAGGATGTTTAATAAAATTGTACGCCCATAAATTAATTTAATCTTATCTTAAGAAAATAGTAAACTGTAGTCTAATGAACGTTCTGTAATCGTATGTAATAAGTAAATAATTGAGTATAACTTGCTGCTCTTCATGATTCATCTGCAAATTTATCCCATATCTGTGACAGTGACACACACACACATTCTCTTGATTTTCCCCTTCTTGGAAAAATTCCTGGCGACGCCCTTGCATATAAGTAGTCTACTTAAGAATACTTTAAGAACTATTATAATTATTTGAAGTGTTTTTAGAACTTCAAATGCGTAACGTTGTCAAGGCTCACGACTTAGGTGGTTATTTATAGATCCTGGTATAACATGATTTAGTGATTCATAGTTCATGAGACGCACTTATCTTGCAAAAACTTCCAGAATAACCTGCAGAATTGTGATCATCCTTCGAATAGCTATCAATCTTCGTCTGTCGTTATTTAATATATGCCGAATACCTACAAGTATGGGAATTCTACGCATACATCTATCTTCATCCATGTTGCTTTTTGGCTTATTCACTTCGCATCAAACTATCTTGAATCGGCGTTGCCCAATACTCACTTGCATTACGCGCGGAGTGTTTTCAGCTGTTTCCAGACTTGGGTGACATCTGTGGTTAAAATTTTAAACCCTTATTTAATAGACCACAAAAGTCTTCTGTCAGATCCGGTTGGTTGTCATGGTAACCCGCCATATTCAAGTCTAAACAACAGTGGTTGGTTTATGTAGTTTCTTCGATAATAATAATTGATCATGGGTATGTGCTTCGTACCAGATTGCAAACGTTACAATGAGAGAGAGACATGTCGCTTTAAAAGGATGAAAACCAGAAAAAGAAAAAAAAATCAGCCATTACTTCCACAAGTTACTGTCTACGTTCCTACCATCTAACTTACTTGACTGTTCACTGTTGTTTAGACTTGACCCCCGCCGCTGCTATGGCAACCAACCGGATATGGCGCCAAGCCTTTAGTCCTCCATTAGGATAAGTGTGCATAACGGAAGTGAACGGGACGTAGCTCAACGGAGCGTAACGGAGGACCATTGAATTCGGAAAGGGGGTTTGCCTTCAGTCGTGTGAGGGAGTTGAAAAACAAATTGTGGTGCACACCCCTTCCCACTTTCCTTGTTATGTGCTGCTGAGTGAAGTTTGAGATTGTATGAAAGAGAAAAATTCTTTCTTACTGGAATTAATAAAACACAAATTAAGAGAAGATAGATTCAATGTAAATGAGGATCTTGTTTTTCTTTTAGTAAGAATGAATAATTTGTATTTCTAGATTTTGTTTTAAAGTTTTTTTTAGTGTGTCTTTTTTTTTAAAAAAAAATGGAGATGGTATATATGTATTTGAATAAGAAAGCTTGGTTGCGCGCTCGTTGCTTCGCGCAGCTTTCGTGTTTTTCCCTTCCCGGCCGATCTAGTTTTCGAGAGAGAGAGAGAGAGCGTCGGTAGCCACTGTCCGGTCCGGATGTAATTTCACTCATCTCTTCTTCGCCCGCAATGGCGGGCGAAAATTCTCTCTTGGATGAGAGGTAAGGACCACTAGTCAGAACACGGTAGGTGGCTCTATATTACAAGTGGATACAGAATTGATTACCACGATTTTACGGATAAGACTTTCGAAATGTATTATTTTTTATTATTATTTGTGAGATTTTTTTCTTAAATTGAATTTTTGTTTAAAGAATTCAGAGTACGTCAAAGCTGACACGGAAATTATATTTTCTTTTTGTTAGGGAAATGCTATAAACTGGGTAGACGTTAAGTTAAGAGTGGGTTCCATGATTTAATTTTGCATAAGAATGATAGTGGAATATGTACTTTGCATATTGTTTTTTTTTTTAATTTGGAGGTGTACTGGATAAATTGGTTATTTCTGGTGCATGTAAAATTCATCTCGGGGAGATGAAGGTGGTATCTGGAATTTTATTGGTATGCTTCTGGGTTTATTTTTTTATATGATCCTGCAAATTTAAAGGAAGTATGTTGGGTACTGGTGGTATTTAATTTTAAGGAAGCATGACGAATCTGGTGGTATCTAATTTTAAGGAAGCATGTTGAGTACTGGGTTCTTACCTGGGCGCATGTTGGCAATTTCCTTCTCGGGGAGAAGGAAAGGAAAAATTGGGATAAAATGCATGATTACGGGGTGAACGGTGGAATCTGGAAGTTTTTTTTTTATTTATTTATTTTCCTTGCATGATGTAGAGATGGGTTGGTATTACGGTTGCTGCACGAAAATGGAGAGGGTGTTGGAAGATCTTTTTAAGATACTTGGGAATTTTTACTGGTCTATCTGGAGTAGATAGTACGTAGTTAGAAATTAAAGATTATTATCTATTCGGTTTAATTTTTGTTACTTGGCTTTGGGTGGAACATTAAGAATAGTTTTTGTTAAGGAAATCCTGTAGATGGTGGATATTGGGCGGTAGCCCATGAAAGGTACATTGTGACAAGAAACCCAACTTGATTAATTTTATAAAACTGCTGGAAATGTACTGGTAAACGGAACCACGTAGGGCCAGAATTTTATTTAATGAGAATTGAGAAAATCCAGTTGAAATCTGAGAAGAGATTAGATTTTTAAGAAGTCACTAAATGTTTTTTTTTTCTACAAAGTATTTGACTTAATGTTTCAGAAATAGATCCATCCTAACTAAGTAAAATTAATTAGTATTGTTCTGATAAGTGAATAATAGTTGGTCCGATTAGTTCAATCAGGCTGAATTTAGAATATTTGTGATCCCTCGCCAATCTTAAGACCCCCTCGGGAAATAAGAATTTTTGATATTCATATTATTATTGATCGCATCGTGTACTACATTCCTGTCCACCAACAGCTGCCTCGCTACAAATGCTCTGTTTCCCTGTTTTCTGAATTGTGACAAATTGAAAAATGAAATGTTAATGTTATTATTTACCAAGGAAGTAAATAACGAAAGATCAGTGATTATCAGATCTTGTTCGTGCTTTATTATTGAGAATAATCTACCTTTGTCGAAGAACCATCTCAAAAGATTTATGAAACTTTGTTTGTAAATACGTATATATAATTAATTGTATGTTTATTCGTTTCTTTTATAGAATTAGTACAATAAAGATAGATCTTGATTACTTGTACGTAATTGTTTCTCTCCAAGTTAAATTTACATCATTAGCTAGTATAAATTAGTAAGGTGATCCAGATTTTCTCGTAACATACAGATTTTAACCTTCTGTTTTTTTTTATTATTCTGTAAAGATTTTCTAGATAATAATGATGGCCGTTAGAGAATTAATAATCAATAGCAAAAACCTTTACAAGATAGAGGAAAATCTTATTCTGGCCCTGTGCATTTCGTACTTTCAATAACAATATAGGTAAAACATTAAAAGGCGAGATACACGATTGCTAAAGTAAATCCCATTTCGAAATTCCAGAATCCTGACATTCCGGAATGTCGGGAACTGGGAATTCTGAAATGTTGGAATTTCCGAATGTTGGTCATCACCACCAAATGATAGAAGTTTGAATTTTATTTATGGCCTTTACTTAGGCACCTAAGGGTCAGACCTGGATAGTGGAGGGGAGGGGAAGGATTCGGGAATGTGTTGATTGTGTCTATGTTGAAGATGCCTCCCCGGCATTAGCCTAGTGTGACCGAGGGAAAACCCTGGAAAAACCTCAGTCAGGATGGTTGGTCGCTGGGATCGAACCCACGACCTCCCGAATGCTACGCCAACCAAATGATAGAAAAGAACGGTCCACCACCAACAGGCAGTACAAGACATGTTATTTTGAGTACAATTAACACTTGCTGGCTAAGGTGTAAAAAGTGTAAAAAAAAACTCTTACGATGAGCGCCTGAGATGCCTAAAGGCCATAAATAAAAATAAACTTCTTGTGTTAAAATTTTATTTCGGAAAGTCCGAATTCATAATTTGAATTTGTCTGTAACATAAAAGCTTTAGGCAATTTTTGCAGGAACCGGATATAGTATGATGGGATGATTGGTGGAATGAAGGAAGTGGGAGGAAACGGAAGAACCCCTAGAAGACCCATGCACACGGTGTTTGTTCACCACAAAATTCACATGGCAAGAAGAGGAATGGAAGCGACGACCCCAAGCGCTTTACCATTGAGTCACCGATTTACCGAATTCCGGAATTCCCAACACAACTAGTAGACTTTAACTTTCCAGAAGCAGCAGCTGCTCTCTCCGTTGCTCATTCTATGGGAACACCCAGTGGCCTGAACTTTTCTCATCGTCATAAAACTTTATCACTTTGCTCATTATTTTTCTTCCCTCACTGCGTACCACAATATTCTTCTTTTCAGCCATCCTTATTTTAACTGAACCTCTTGTTAAATTTGGCATTACCGTTACACATTCAAGACTTCCTCGGTTATCGCCCCGCTGAACCCTTATTGGCTCAACACGTGGGTGTGAGTTTTAGTTCGCATTTTTGGCACAGCTCAAGACATCTTGGCAGCACTATAGTATAGGCGATGTTGTGTATTGTGATATTTATTTGGTAATCTTAAATCAGATTGAAGGAGGCCTATTCTGCCACAAACTTGTTTAACTTATTTTAATATATCTCATATTCAGAACAAGGTATGATGAAGCTCTGTATATGAATGTTATAGGCAACAAGTACAGGCTAGTGTTTCGGTTAAACTTGTCCACATAATGGCCATGGACTATAATATGTCCGTGGAATAGACTGTCATGTCCTTGAACTAACATATCATTCCTCGAGCGGGACTGTCACGCTAATTAATTACACGTTAGGCAATGTTTTAACACTCAGTATATTTCTAACACTAGTCATCTGTAAATCAAAGGTCCCGGGTTAGAGTTCCGGCAGGGGCATAGGTGTGGATTTTAATAGCTAAGGGGCGAATCGTGACGGGCCGAAGTTCAAAGTTACTAGACTGGTCCATATACAAATAAAGTTTACCAAAAGTTTATCATTTGTAAAGTTATTAAATATCTCCGTTTGCTTTGTACCGTGGAAATTCACAGTACCTCTAACGGATAAAATTTATGCAGCTCCTCACCAACAATATTGTAATTCATGAAGTCTGATAATGACTTCTGTGACTCATTAAAAAAATATACGCTGTTCGCCATACAACATTTTTTTCATCAATTGGCTATGGGTGCGGAAGAGAAAGTTTACATAGCAAATCTCGTTCTTCATCAGGGAATCTTGCGCAATATATATTAATGCTTGTTAAAATATTTGCTTTCTACTATCTTCAACATACAACGCATCGTTTGATGAAAGCTCTATTGCTCACCCTTTTAAATTTACTTGAATTATTGAAAGTTTCTCTGACAGTGAGATGCTCTCTCTCTCTCTCTCTTTATGACTTCAAATTGTCTAATAGTCATTGATCACACAGCATTAATTTCCAACATAAGAACTACGAAATCAAACACGTCCGATAGTAAGACATCTGACAGTCCTGACTATCCAAAGATGGTATTACTTCGACGATATTGGTAAGTCACTGTTTTAAAATTTTGTACTGTCTTCTGTGTTCAGATTCCATTTCAAGATTTTGATTCCAAGTTATTTCCATTTTATTTTATTTTACATTTGCAATTATTTGATATTACTCATCAAACTCTTAACACCCCCTTCCAGGAAGCACAAAAACAATGAAGTTCCGGAGAAGTATCTTCAGGTGACTCGGAATACCCCCTTCAATTTCTACCTTTCTTGTATCTAATACGGTATCTGTCACGGAAAGATTAAACACATTTTTTTTTATCATACTCTTTGTGCCGAGAATTTCGCTGTAGATATAGGAAATGCTTTTTATAAACTTTGATTTTTTCCCGTGATGCTATAAGAAATTTTAAGATGCCGAAAAGTTATGAGGCTTCGGTTGTGTGCCTTGTCCTGTTGACTGACGTAGACGATGATGTTTCACTTGTGCTTGTTGGATAAACCTTCTGACCATTTCATCTTGAACGTGTTTATTGCACGATGTGTACTGTTTCTGTTGATATCGTCTGTATCACTTGCATCTACACTGCAAAAAAAATAGCTATGTTAATTCAACACAATGCAGTGTCCCAGCGTGACTACCACTTCTGTGTGTTAAATCAACACAACACACGGTGTTGATTTCGGTACTGTTAAAAAAAGTTATGGTTGCAGCGAGATTTGAACATGGTTTGCTCAGTTAGAAGTCGAGCGTCTTACCGACGTGGCTAAATCGTCAGACAGAAAAGGTACTTGATGCAAACTATATTTAATGAGCAAAATTTGAATTGAACGACTACACTAT
>JAGDQP010069664.1:0-10857 GCA_022664845.1 Lepisma saccharinum
TCAAGCATTAATTTATACTTAATAAAGAAGCTAAAATTTACAGTGCTCATTTTATCTTCCTAAATAATTTAATAAAACACACCATTTATGGAAAAATGTTTATCTATAAACGGTGTATTTTATGAAAGCAAAATAATTTAAAATTTGTATACAGCAGTCATTTCTTATTATTTATTCGGGGCGGAAAATAAAACAAAAATCAACAGTAATGCGTGAAAATAGATGAATTACACAAGTAGCTTCATTTCAAAGTCTCATAGGAATATTATGTGTCCCCTGTGCCTGAGTGGTACCACTACTTGCCTTTTAATCAAGGGACCCCGGGTTCGACACCTGGTGGGGACACAAGTGGTTTGGAGCTCATGTTAAACTGCAGGTATTGTCCTTAGGATGTCGTATTCATTCAATAGAAGGCAATGGAAAACCGCCATCGGTTCATCTTGCCGAAAGATCTTAGAACCAGGACCTATCTTCAAGTATAAGACCCATTTTCATCATCAATGGAAATATTATCCTTGAAGTAAATTTCTCAATAGTTGTTAGACACATTTTTGTTTCAATTACCTACTTGAATAATTAAATAATTATAATCTCCTACCATGATTGGGTAATGTTATACCATAAGGCACAAAGGCGAAGAAAAATTGGTAATATGATAATTGTGTTAAGAAATGATGTATTTATCATTATAAAGAATACATAGCCTGTACGTTTTATAAGTCTAAGAACAAAATGGTTGAGTTGATTTATTAACGGAATTGGAACTATACTTAAAATTGAGTTTAGAGAAAACTAACCTTTTGACTCACTGTCAGTATATTATAGCACACGGCCATTGAATTATATTTGGAAGACAGACGCAACAATAGCCGGTCTCTCAAGGAGACTCGAAGGTTCACGAACAAATAACTTTCTCTTTAAGTAATGTATGCTATTGTGCCATAGTTCTGAAATTAATATACTTTTAGAATGTAGTGAGTTACACAAATAGTAAGAGTTATTAATGTTTGTTCCATGTAAGGAGATTCATCTTGAAACTATAAAGTATATTTATCGACTCATGAAGCCAAGGGATATAAATTACAATAACGAATAAATATGTTCGAGGTAATCGTTTATATATAACCCGAAATACATGTGACACAAAACTGTCATATTTTGTACATGGACATATTAACGTCCAAGGTTTCTTTGTACAAAATATGACAGTTTTGTGTCACATATATTTCGGGTTTTATAGAAAAGATTACCTCAAACTTCTTTTTATGCGTCAATGTCATTTATATCCTTTGTCTTCTGGGCTGCTCATATGCATATTATCGGAAAGAGAAGTAGCAAGACCACGAATCACGAG
Organism: Lepisma saccharinum; assembly: GCA_022664845.1. Classification (NCBI taxonomy): domain Eukaryota; kingdom Metazoa; phylum Arthropoda; class Insecta; order Zygentoma; family Lepismatidae; genus Lepisma; species Lepisma saccharinum. The sequence goes on from JAGDQP010069664.1 coordinate 1,355, forward strand.
GAACGGTAGTTCTTCGAGTGACGCTAAACAAGTCTGTTAGCGGCACTCACATATATACAGCTAATTTCGGATCTAGCAAACTATAAGCCCGATTTTGATGCTTGAAGTTGCATTAGAAAGCCCTTTGCCATAACTAATACACAGAAAAAATGGATCGGTAAGACCTCCCTAGAGCGGTTTGAAAAAAATCAGAATTTCACATTTCTGGTGATAGCACTTATCACAGACTATATAGGTGGCCAAAGCTTACGGAATCGTTATCTACGCTTCAATACCTTTCAAACGGTGTATCACACGTCAAAATCGGTGAAGGGGTTTAAACGTTATGACCTTTTTAGCCTAATCACAGAATTTTCACAAATGATAGAAATGGACCTCCGTCATTTTGTCTGTCTTCTTGATTTAGTGCAAAGTGGTTTGTACCAGGGGGTTTGGGGGTAAATTGCGGGCCCCCAAAAATTGGAGGAAATCGAAGCTTATTTTGTTGATAGGAGTTACCGTTTTCGAGATACGGCCCAAAATCGGTCTTTTGTATGAAAACTAAGTACTTTTTTTAATAGGCAACCTTACAAAATAAGTGATATCAGTATAAAAAACCCTTCGGGGTAAAGATAAAAGTGACACAAGAATTCTATTCACAAAAGGAAATATATCCATTTTGTGAGTTACTTTCTTTGTGTCACTATGGCGGAAGGATACTAAATCTCCTAATTTTATTACAAATGATACTCTTCCGTCATAGTGACACAATGAAAGTAACTCGCAAAATGGATATAATTTCTTTTGTGAGTAGAATTCTTGCGTTACTCTTGTCTTTACGCGGAAGGGTTTTTGATACAGATTACAAATTTGCGTTAAGTCTTTTCGACTATTTGGCATGAAAAGAGGACCTAAAATCAAACGATGCACACAAATACACCCACAAAGAATTCATTCTTGGTATGTTGTAAACGAACGAACGATTTGGGGTGTGTCAGCTGAGTGACTGAGAAGCAGTGAGTGACTGGATGGATATTGATTGCTGTCTGGTAGCCCAAGGATTGTCAGTCTTACGGAAACATGGCCGCTTGCCACAATTGCTGTCGTCACTGCAACGTCATTAATTGTGCATTTATCTTTCTCCCTTGTAGTCAAGTTGATCCACTAGGACGAGGTTCAGAACAGCATAATCTGTATTACACACACGAAATCAAAATCTACATCTTGTATCCACACGATAAATGTGTTACTCTGTCAGCGTTGGGCTTGTGTTCTCTAACAAAAGAATTAAATAATATTAGAAAATTGCAAATGGATTGAATATCTGTGCCTTCCTTTGTTACCATGTGCAAACGACAATATAGTAACCCAAGTTGTACTCTACATAGTTTTCAGCATACGTTTTTATTCCGTACGAAATTACAATTTACTAATTAACATTTGCCGAAACAGGACACCATATTCCAGGAATATTCCGTTTTGACTCCCAAAACTTGTGGGGAAATATGTGGAAAAAAATATGACAAATATTACATTAAAACTACACTTTCATCAAATCTTTCTTATGCAGTATATTCATTCTTACCTGTCCACAAAGTATTATATAGGGCTGGTGAGATTGAAATGTCCGGTTTGACGTAGCGGTCATAAAAATCATTCCATGCGTAATGGAATTGCCTAAACACGTCATGTTACACGTCACGACGTTGGTAGAGAACTGGAATACAACAATATGTTATCCAGTTCTTCAGTGCGTGTTTTGTTGTTGCATCGAATGGTATCAAAATAAAAGACGTAAAATCTTCTTCTGGTGCTGGTGGGATTTTAAATTATGATTCCAAATAGGGATATTCTGTACAACTTCAGGCTATCTGCATCAATGCAAGGTACGGGTACAGCTATACAGGAATATATGATAACTGAACACACCATACGACCCTGACTGAAGGAATTTCGCTCAGCGATGCAATATTATACATTCATGCCTTATGTATTAACACCAGTGGATAAGTTACACGATCTTAAAATCAGCAATTCCCTGCTTACAAGGAACAACTTGATTATTTGTTTTGCAACCCAGTATAGGTGATGATAATATCAATATAATATAGCAATTGTTGGCTATGGATAAGTTTCAAGAGCATTGCCCAAAGAGATCCTCACATCCACAAAAAGTGACTGCTTCGTGGGTGGCAGAAGGAACTGATGTTATTCAGCACGTCTCCCTCTAGAGATCAGACCACCAATATGGATAGTCGCTTGGCTGAACTGCGGGAAATAGACCAACAACTTCGGCACAAGCAACCTACATTGGTGGTACAATTATCTTGCAGGATGAATGTTACCAGTTATCCTTGACAAAAGGATGTCCAATCACTTCATGAATTGGAATATGAAACCTCATTCCCCTAACGTTACTAAACGTATTGTATAATCTATTTGTTCACAGCACAGAGTTCATGTTAGTGACAAGATGACAATTACAACAAAGGAAAGGATTTGTCAAGGACTCGCTGGTCAAGGTACCATCCCAATCTTCGTCTGGTGAGATAGCGAAAACGATGGAAATATTTAGTCAGAATTGGTATTTGCTGAGTTTGAAGTTACGAATACATTTGGTTTCGTACTATTAGAATACATTTGGTAAGAATATTAGTCTTTCGGATATTACAACTGAACCAACCCTGTATTTTATTATAGCTTGGAAGTTTCTTTTCGGGGTTGAGGAAGATGTTTGTCGCCAAAGTGCAAAAATGGACCTAATAGTTACAGTAACATCTCAAGTGCCTAAAATAGAGGTAGTACTCACCACATTCACATATTGTTTACGTAGATGAAATTTCAAGGTACTCACCTGAAAAAAAGACGAAAAATTGATATCAATAATTTAATCTAGAATATGCATTGAACAATACAAACACAAAAACAATTACACTATTATAATTCAGAAAAGTTATATTTATGTGAAATGATAAACGCTAGTAATTAAACCTATGTAAAGTCCTAGGAATGACGTCCCTAAGCAGAAACTACCTCCAAGCAAAGGGATGACATAAATAGTGGCCTGAAGCATCATTTCAAGCACCCTACTGGGACAAGGAAATCCCTGGAGAACCCCGAACACGTGCAAGGTATGTTTTATCTAAGCTACTGCTTAGAATATAACTGCTAAAATTTGACTGAATCTTATTATTCAAAGTTGTAGCTCATAATTGAGATTTTAAACTAGATTTTTGAAGGATCCAAAGTCCATTTCTTTATGGAAGCTAAAAAAATTTCTTTATAGATTTAGTTCTTGTTTAATATCGAGCCCAAGAATATATTCGCCTTACCTGTTTTCGTCACAGAAATATGAGAAACAACAATCTAACAGACAAAACAATCATGCACAATCAGTAAAAAATTGCTCCCCTAACTTTCCTGTGCGTTTCAATAATACTAATGTGTAATTTGAAAAGTTATAGTATCCAAAACAATCGTTACGTCATAACATCATGCTATTTTGATTTTGTTCTTATTTGTAGATGTTTTGCGCATTTTGGTGCAAATATGTTTTAGAGAGCTCTATATAGCCGAACAAAAATAGATCATACAGAATGGTATTGGTAACACCAAATAGTAATCAAAGGTTGATAAAGAATCTTTTACGTAAATAAGCTCTTGTAGCATGATACACAAACCAATTGTTGATGAGCATTTAGCTGGAGCTCTTGTGACAAATCAATTCATTTTATGAATTCAGAGAATCAGATTGTTGGTATAACCAAACAATAGAAAGCCCATGTCAAAGAATGATAAAGGCCAAAATCAAACTCAAAGTGGACATAATCGTTGTAATTTGAGCGCCATTGTGTTATTTTTGTCTAAGATTCCATTTCTACATTAATAGTTTTCACGAGAACGTAACAAATGAAATATCGCAGGAGACGCTACATTCGCTAAATATCTAATTATTAGAGGGAACATCCAATGGTGTGAAAATCAGAAAACAAAACTTAATGATATTAGAAACAAATCGCTAAGCTGATACTACACCAAGAGACAGAGAGTGCTGTTACCGCCCATACAATTCATTTTATCTTATATCTTACCAAGAGACAGAACAAGGTAAATATAATTTCGATTGTTGTATTAGAAAACAACGATTTTATGAGACAGTGAAGAGGAATATATTCGTACAAATATTTTTATCTCGTAGGACCAGGTGAAACATTCTAGAAACTACAGTGTTAAGGAAAAAAAAACGAAACTGATTCTTTTGCTTTACACGTGACTGCAAATATGACTCCAATAATAACATCTACTCTGTCTTTCCCCGTTTCTCCAAGAACTCGGTCCGCTTCTTCAACCCCTCATCGCCCCCCGCCCACTCATTCCCTCTACACAGACACGAGCTTCTCTGATGAAAAGTTCAACACTCTGATACTTATGCAGGTCACACGGCTTGGTTTGAGGATCTCTTCCCTCAAACTTTCCACACACGACTCAATTTCACAGCATCTTGTGTAGTGGATAGTCCCTTGCCTCTCTGGCCAGGCACAGTTTCCCACTTATTCGATTCCAGAAGGTTAGGTCAGAGCTCTTAATCCGGCTTGTAGCAAGGAAAGGCTGAGGCAACGCGTTCGGAGATCATCACAAGCTGCTAGTGTAAAGGATAGCGAGGGGGGGGGGGGACAAGAGAAAGAAGGCTAAAGATAGAAAAAAGAGAATCCAGAAGCTTCGTTTACTTCAGATGCTCCATTTAGGGTCCACCCTTTAACAAGAAAACCATCAGGTAATATGGCTATCTGTAAGAGGCAATGTAAGCCAAATGCTGCCTGCCATCCACACTCAGAAACAGGACAAGTTACAAAGAAACTTATTTAATGAAATCTAGAAATAGTTTTAATTAAAACAGTATTTACATTTTAAACACAAACGGTAACAATAATTTACTATTCACAAAATTTTGCATTCATTTACAAAGTTCAAATATGTACTTTTCATATGTTTAAATACATGTAAGATCAATTATTTGTTTCAATAGAATCAAAATATTTTAAAGAGCTTTCGTTTGCCTAGAAAATAGTTAATTTGGTGTTAAAAACGTCACAGAAACAAAAGAGTTTATGAAACTAAATGGTAAATGCCAACTAAAAATTTAAAACTTGAATAAGCATTCAATAAACTAAAAATTAGTTTAAAAAATAATTATTTTAATTTTCCACAGCTTCAAAAGATGCTGCAATGCTAACCAAAATGGAAAAGAGAATCAACCGAAAATTCCATTCGTATTATTAAAGTAATACGAAAAAACAACAACCATAAGTTCAATGTTGTTCTAAATTAGGATATCCGTTCCACGTACGTTTTACTGTTGAGGAAAAAACAATATGCACTTATTAGACAAACATTCTGTAATTGTTCTATCTGTTTAAAATATTTTTCGTTCGTCTGTCTGTTAATTTATTTTCTATCTCATTTTTTTAGAATTAATTTTGCTTTATAAACGCCATTGACAAAAAAGACATGTGTACAAACATTTTCAAGTTTCATTTATATTTGGACTCTAATTACATAGTGCCAAGGAAATCTATCTCTGACATGTTGAATATAATACTCTATCAATGACATTAGATTATACAAATACAATGATGATGCAATGGCCTAAATAATCATCCAGCCGTAAGAACTGACGCACACAGCCGCTGTATTGACTTTCAATGTACATGCGTTAGAAACCCAACTAACATTAACGGTTTTCCCCATTTCTTTAAAAAAGAAAAATACCATCGTGATACACAAATGACAACAACACGTAGTCATGAACAAAATTGATAATATGCGGGATATGGAACACTGTTCTCTGCGTCGTAGTGGAAAACTCATAGCACAAAACATAGTTATGGAACTCTCACTCTACACTAGCATGGAAAATAATTAGAAGATTTTCTCTTCTCCAGTTGAAATACAGCAAATAGTGTTACTGTTTCTCTGGAGACTACACTAGTCCCATCTAGCATCCAGAGACAAAAGAGTGTAGTACGAGTCCCTCTTATCCGGTCCGCTGTTCTCCCCTGCCTACCCAAGACATTTGCATGTAAATTGAATAAGGACGAGAGACCGGCAGGAGGAAAAGGACACGGAGTTTGAAGGTAAAGGAAGAAGAAACAACGGCAATAAAGACAGAGAGGAAGAAGTGGAAAAGAATGTTCCAACACAGTGAAAGTACATAGACGGAGTCGTAAGGATCCTGAAAACTTGTATTCTAAGTAGTTGTCTTGAATATATAATTTAGGATGTAAATATCTGGCGTGAATATTAAAGAGTATGGATTTATTTCTTATTGACCCTAAAACTGAAATAAAATGAAGACCATTACTACTTCTGTCATGCTGTATAAGCTCTTGTTAAGATTATTAATAATAAAAAAAATACTTGATATCCTTTAATGTACTGCAACCTTGTTTAACAGAACTGTACGCCGGGTTTGTCTAACATTGTAGGTTAAAAAGTGTGCATTTCTGAAGGAAATTTTTGATTTGCTTAAATTTTCTGTACGAAATGTATTTGGCCTATGGAGACTAGTTGCTATGACGATAATTTAAACCAACTGACATATTTTTTGTTTCAAGATTCACACCAGGTTATAGTATGTTAAAAATAATACACATTCGTGAGGAAAAATACGTTTTAAGTCGTACATTGAATTGAACTGAATTTATTTATGGCCTTTAGACCTCAAAGGCTACGCTGAGATAGGAGTGAGGGAAATGATGTTTGAAGGTAGTGGCCCAGGGTCTTGTTTGTAGACTCCCAGTATTTGCCTGGTGTGACTGAGGAATTAAGTCGTACCTGTTCGGAGTGGAAACCTCTCCATTTATCTTAAAAAAAGAAAATTACGAGAAAAAGATGTAATAGTCTCGATTTATGATTTCTGTTCAGTAAATATTACTGATCGTAGTTCAACACTTTTAAGCTTTAAAATTCAAACATTTCATATCACATTGCATGAACAAACTGAACGAAATGTATGTTCCTAATGCCTTGGTATGGGTCCACTAAAATCTTTTGAGTTAGTTTCATCGACAGTTTGCAACACTTCACTCTATGCTGCACGTTGAAACCAAACGTCCCCAAAATTTAAATTCTTACATATATTTTCTTGATACAAGTCGACCTCTAATAACAAAGTGCCTTAGTATATTGTTTCTAAATAATCGAGAAAAAGAAAACCATTTTTCGATATTATTACCGCTGGAAGAAGTTGATCATGCTGCAGCTTCCATCTTTAAACTATTTGACAAAATAAACTAAGCGTTTCTAGACCCATGTTACTAGAAAGGATTTTTTTTTGTTCTAGAGTTTGGAATGCGGTATTCGTTTGTCAATTTTGTCCACCCAGCTAAGTCTTGCAGTACTCTGTAACGGCAATAAAGTCAGAATAACGGATATTAGAATGACATATATTCTGGTATTCATTTTAGAAAAGTCAGATAATTCGGTAGATAAAATGAGGATCACGGATATCCCGATAACGATAAATACGTATGACAGATATTAGATTGTCTGATAATATTTTCGCATAACGGATGTCCGAATAACAAACAATATTTTAATGACGTATAAAATCTGGATGACGGATTGTCATCCGGATTTTATCATCTATATGGATTTATCTTTCATCTTTTTCTACATCCGTTATCCGCGTAAATGTTTATCCGGATCTTTCAATAAATATAAATAAAGACAATAATTTTATCTGTTTGTTTGCAAATGTTCAGTGAGTTCCTAAAACCAGCAGTAGATGACTCTGCTGAGTTCTAACGTCCTGCCTTCTGTTGGAGAAAGAAGGAACTTATTCATTTCATGAAACAAAGAAATATATTACTTAAAATTTTAAGAAGTAGAATACATAAGTTTTTAAATGTGAAAAAGGAGACTGAAATTTTAAACAGAAATACCAACATGTTTCGGAATAAATTTGGAACAGTTTTAAATAAGAGAATAAATGTGTGTGTATGATCATGATTATATTGTGAGTTTAGAACTTCAATATTAGAAAGACAATGAAGAAGAAGGCAGCAAAATGAACCAAAAACTTGTTAAGTTGTTGAGACGAAGCGAAGATGAGAAAGAAAATATTAAAGCTGGTGACTGGCAGCAAAACAAAGGCACTGATGAACCCAGCATGTGACGAGCACAAATGAGGTTAAAAATAAGAAGGGAACGAAAGAAGAAGAAGAAGAAGCAGGAGTAGAAGAAGAATGAAAATGGCTGTCACTCATCTGCATAACATGGAGGTACTTGAAACGTTAAAGAGATACATCTACAAGGGAGAGGCCAGGGAATGGTTTCCTAGACTTCGTTACGATAGGGAGAAGCCCAAGAAAATACGAGTTTTACATTGGGAATGGTGTAGAACGAACCTTCGCTTCAATGAGAGACATTTTGCCGTCAAAGCAATCTTGACAAAATGGCCTTCTTCGTACGGTTGTTGTGTGCTCGTTTTACTACGCAACAATGGGAGCAATCTAGTGAGCTGATGACGTGATAATACAACACACGAGAAATGTCGTCTCCATAAGAGATAAAGTTTCACCAAAATTTGATCCTTTAAGAAACGTTTTACTCCAGAAGAAGCGTTAAGACTTGATGATGTAATCTTGTGATACTATGGTAGATGCTTCCATATATATAAGGTTTAAATGAAAAATGTACTCACAAGATTTCTAAATTATATTTTACGTACTAACCAGAAACATCTCCTGATAAAATGGCATTCGGAAAATTTAATAAACTTTCAACAAGATGTGTTAAATGGCAACTTTAGATCTAGTAAATATTTCATAACATACTTGTACTTTTGTTTTAAAGGAAAGAGCATTGAGTCACAATTCAAAGAATTGAGTTCTTTCAAAAAATTGTTTCAGAAGTTACAATACAATGAAATAACACATGTCCTGTAAAATCTTTTCTTTTTTTTTTTATTCAAATACATAGTTTTCTTTCCCGTGTAAGATTCTTGTCTTGTTTTTATCCGGAATTTCCAAGTTGAGAGCTTCTTGCTTTTAGAAAACTATCAGTCTCTATTTCAGAGATTATATTACGTTACAACAAATTATATTATTAACTTCTCCGTTAGGTGGCTCTTTTATTTTTGAAATGATTATATAACCTGGTAGCAAGTATCAGTTTGAAATCTTCGGTAAGCATTAGAATTACAATTGATTAATATTTACCAACAGTCAGTTGAGTCTTAATCTTTGATTTTATTCAAATTAGCTTTTAAGGCTTTTAGGCAACTTCAGTCTTTAGGTAAGTATATTAACTAAGTATAAATATATTAAGTAAGTATAATTTAGTTAAGAAAATTAAAACACTAATACACAGAGCTCTGAAATGATTTGAATTCTATAATTTGTGATTTGTTGATTGAAGTCTGACATTTGTTGATCGGTTATACGAGTTAACACAAAAAATGTTATTAGGAATTATGAACAAAGAATTCAGCACTGGGTGATAGTTGTAAATCTTCTTTTTTT
>JAGDQP010069668.1:0-10856 GCA_022664845.1 Lepisma saccharinum
ATTATGTGTGTGTGTTGAATAGTAGGTGCCGGCGCAAGGAGGCACCCGTTCCTCTCATTTCCTTGGTGTGACAGAGAAACAGTGGGATTCTATCAGTATGGTCAGTCAGTGGATAGTTTTACATTTCCTCTGAGCCACCACCCAATGTTTTGCAAATGTGTGGGTTTAAAGAACGAAGGAAAGGCGGATGAACAAACAGCTCAGTGAAGAATTTATCGGTAAATAAGGGACAGTTTTATTTCATGGTCACGTTGTGTAAATGTCTTTATTGATTATTTTCAAGGAGTCTAGCGATGGGTGAGATCTGCCAAACCAGATTTCATTACAATAGATAGAACTGAGTTCTGATAGGGGAATGTACTTTGTGTTAGCATTTGCAAATTTAACTTTGTGCGCCTGTGTGTAGTACAGCTGTATGATCTAAGCTTAAATAAAATGTGCATTGAAGTATTCCAATAAAAACCCCTGTACCACAGTGTGTACGTACACATGAAATGTTTGTGTACGTCGGCTTGCCTTTTTGATTTGTCCTACCAACATTTGATTTTTTTAAATGTATTCTCCTTGGGATCTCCTTATAAGGCCACATGCTGACAAGCTAATCATTCTATTGTAACAGAACTTGACGGAGGTGCTGCTGTTTGGACAGTATAATGTTAAACCCGTATTAATCAGGGTAGAGCTTCGGGCGCTTGGAGGTCTGGGAATGTGTAACTGAAACGATTACTTTCATGCGGAAGCTATTATCTTAATTTCTAAGTGGCTAGACACGGAATGGCTCCAACTATCGATGTTACGAGGTTTAGAAACAAGCGGTGGCACGCGATCCGTCCAGGGCTTATTATTTTCTTATTATTATTTCTCCTTGTGTAGTAGTACCATGCGTGTGTGTGTGTGTTTTTTTTTTTTTTTTTTTTTGGCGCTTGGAGTGTTTTTTTTTTTAATATTTTAGAAGGACCTAGGCATATCTGTATTACTAACATGCTCTCAAAAACGAACAAATGACGAACAGTTGAAGAGTTTCTTGACCTCGATTAGCCACAGCGCCAGTGCCTACCAGTCAGTCGTGTTATCCTCGTCTCCCCTCCCCTCACTAAACCAAACCACTGTCTGCAGCTTTCCCCTCATTAAAAAAGAGAAAAGAAAACTTGTTTTTCCGGCAGCGGGAATTTTCCAGTCGTAGTAAGTAATATTGGAGAAGAAACATTTCGTCTTCGCGCACCACAGTTCTTCAATATCATTACAGGGATGGAAATTGTACGTTAAATAGCATATATGTGCGGTAATTTTGATCAAATAGATTTTTTTTAATATAAACTGTGTATGTTTATACAAAGGTAAAAAGGAAAACACTAAGTTAAACGCCTCCCAAGAAGCAAAATGTTGAGATCCATAATCTCTAGACAAGACGTGTTTGAGAGCAATCCAAGTTCAATTTAAGGGGTTTTGTTGTCTTTACTCGCCAGCAAGTTTTATTAGTTACTTACTCTATGGCTTACGGATCTCGCAAGCTCATCGCCGCAGTAACAAACGTTCTTCTGATAATTTTAAGTTTGGAAAAAGAGCATATTACCAGTGTTTTTGGTAAAGGAAGTATCAGGATAACAGTTGGATTATTAGTTAAAATTATTCCAATGGTTAACTTGAATATTCAGGTGTTTCATTATTTCGTAGTATATTTTAAAAATGAGATTTTAATGCAATGTAATCTAGAACGTCGTAATGCACTTTTTGTATTTCTTGTCCTATTTCTAACGTTTCTGCTATATAGGTCTACTTTTGATAGTACATCTCGTCGCAGTGAACTGTGTAGTTCTACTTTCCAATATGCCCTATCCCAGCCTGAGACAGAGTTATATAAATATCGCATGTGAATTTAAAATTTTCAAAGTTAATAACAATAGCTTTTATTGTCACTCATGAGTTCAGTGTGGACTGTTTACATATCGAAATATATATGTTATCTCCACTTTTGTAAAAGCCAGCTGCATTATAACTTTGTATGATACATCAAAGAAAATATTAATGGATATGCTTTATAAAAATATCAGGATTGGGGAGGCAGAAGATGGCCATGAAAAGGAAATCGTGGAAAGAAACTCATAGGATGGCCGATCGCTGGGATCGGTCGTAGGACCTTCATAGTGTGAAGTTAACGCTCTTCAGCTGAGCTACGGTCACTCGGTGTAGGACGTTTTAATATTTGATATCAGCTATCGTCGAGATATGATCATTGTCTAGAATGTCATAGTTTGCAATTTCGTTTCTCGCAGATTTTTTTCCCCACATATTCTTATGGGTGGAGAAAAGAGTGGCCTTTTTTAAAGGAAGAAGTTCTTTAGTGATGTAGTCGCAAGTTAGTCGCTGGGCGTGAAACCACATCCTTCCGAATGAGATACCGAATTTCTACCAATTGAGCTGTGACCACTCGTGAAGGGTGTGAGTCGCCTTTGTACGGAGGAAAAGTACTGTAGGGAACAGTTGTACGAGACAAATCCAGAAGTTACTTCACATGCTTCGGGGCACGTCTCCCATACTTCCGGTCAATAAAACGCACGTGTGTCTCGCGGGCAGTTTTATGGCCATAGGATATGTCCAAACTATACACAAAACGCACTATACACACACACACACACTCCAAAAGGAACTACAAAAGTAGGCCTAAATGGACAATTAACAACATCAGAAAATTTAGTCTTATTTCATTAATTGATCGTAAAACGAGAGACAAATTCTTACGATGTTTCAGGCAACGACAGTGCGATCACTTGTGGCGCTTGGGGTCGTCGGTTCGATTCCTGCTTATGCCATGTGGACTTTGTGTTGGATAAACACCGTGTGTGAGTTTTCTCGGGGTTCTCCCACTTTCGTTATTCCGTCACTTCATCCCATCATCGTCCATCCGGGCTGAGTCAGAGTTGCCTAAAAGACTGAAAAATTCAAATAACAGTTGAGCAGAGAAAAGCGGAGCGAAATACACGAAAATTTCTGGGTTTCATATGCCAACACTCTCCTTCGCTTTGTTTTACTCCAACTTGTTTTTGTATGCTGCTATCATAATTGATAGATATCGCATTACTTGTTTTTTCTTTATGTAAAAGTAACATAATTTAATCACTTTAGTATGACTGGTGAACTTATGTACCATGGCGCCGCCTTGCTTGCGACATCTAAAGATTTCTACGGTGGGGAACGGATAACCTTTCAATATTTTGAACTTGCTTGTTTATGAACTCTACCCGAGAAGTTGCTTAATAAAGAAAACCAATACTATATATATACAGTGGTATATTGGTATTTATTTTACTATTTTAAACTGCAATGCAGTACATAATGTGTGTACACACATTTTAAAAGTTCACAGTCCTTTTAATATATATGTTTAAAAAAAAAAAACTTTGAAACAGATCACTTTTTAAAATAAGCGCGGGAAGCAACTTTAAAATTCTTTACACAGCTTTTTTTTTTTTTTTCACGCTCTCTTGATAATCCCTATCCAACAAAGAATGTTCTGTCCCCAATTCCCTACCAGTTCCATTTTTCATTCCTTTCATGAAGTTTCTAACGGAAACTATAAGAAAGAAGGATTCCATCATAACGTCCATCGGACATTCACACACACACACGGAGAGTGAGAGAGGGAATTTACAGATGAGACGAAGAATAAAATACTTTCAGAAATTGATTGTCCATGAAATATTTGTAATGATTATCACATTTAAATATCACCACAATAAAAACTCACAAGTTCCTGTGTAACTTTTGATAAATCTTGGAACGTAAAGCGCAGTGAAAAATTTCAAACGAAAAGTATGCTTTTACTATATCTACAATTAATAATTATCTTCCGGTGTTTACCAGTTACGAAGCCATGTTGTTGTTTTCTTCTCGATAACAGATGTTTCATTATTAATCTTATTGAGCTTAATCTACACGAAGATTTACAGTATTATTTTAGTTGTGGATAAAACAAAGCTCTCACAATTAATTAGTTGAGTTAGGTTTATTTATTTATTCAGTATGGAGGCTGACTGAACATAATATAAAAAATGTACAAAATACAACCAGGTAAATAAGCATTCATACAAAAATGCAACTGCAGCTATGACAGACATATTGGAATTTTTACTTATAATTGACCCGATAAATATGAATGTAATCTATGCCTCAGCAATAACAAGGAGTTATGAGTAAAATTATATCAATCTTCAAAGCAATTTAGTTATACAATCTTCCGACTTGCACAACCCATGAATTTGAGAGTATCCAATTTTGTTAGGTAGAAAAGGTGAGTAAGCCTACATTTTCTTTTGTGTGCATAAAAACAGATTTTATAAATCAAATAATCGCAATCGATTTTCCCGTTCCATAACTTAAGTATAACAAATACATAAGCGACATCACGCCTATTCTTAAGTGTAATCTTATCTTTTAATGCAATCCAAAACATTTTGAATAGTCTCTTAGGTCTTTTTTGTTTTTTGGTTAGGTTGAGAAACTTCTCTGTGGGTCTTCTGTGCTTTCCTTTGCATAGCTTAAAATGATGCAACCTAGCTTTTATCTATCTGCCATAACCATGTGTGATCTGAATTAACTACCAAGAGTATTTTTAACGCGTTCTTTGCTGGAGCTGCGGATGCAGGCTGGCCTGATAAATCCCTCCCCAACTGGGTCAGAAAGTGGGTTGGATGATTGGCAAAGTATGTGGGGGAGAACGATAGGGGGAGCGGGAAAATGAGCCCGACTGGGTTTCATTTTTAAGTGAGAAAGGAGAAACGGTGCAGTCCGCATTCCCTTCTCCCTGAACGCAATCTGGTTCTTGGCAAGGCAGTCTCATTGTTGCCAAATGTGCGAACATATAAACGGCAACATCTTTCATAGAGCATTGTGTCTTTTTTGTGTGTAGCGTATTTTGCATGAGATGATGAAGTCACCTGGGCAACATTCCTCGCAGTGTCTTTGGGTCATGTGAGAATATATGCATGGGGACGATTCAAAGAGTGCTAATTATGCGAAAATTCGGCACCTCTGACCGGTTTATTAAGGTCTCATCTGTTAAAAGGCAGAAAAGAACAAGAAGGGGATCACAAGCGGGACTTTTAAGGTTACGTAATATCTTGAAGCATTGGCAAACAGCGGTCTTCCTCGCTCTCTTGTGTGCTTTCAAGGTCGAAGGGAAGAAAGACTGAACCGCTTCCTACCTTTTTTTTTTCTTTTTTTTTAATAAGAAGGCTAAAAACGTTATTTTATAGAGGGAGCTTACAAAACAGGAATCATCGTTTCAGCAGCCATGCATATTAATAAGATGAACCTGGATTCATTCTTCTGGTCATTTGGGTAGGGGATACTAAAGGCTTCGGTTGTACGAAACAAAACATCATGGCAGATATATTCGTTACATGGCGATTGAAAATGCGCGCCTATGTTATTCATTGACAAATTATAACACGAAGGTATTCTGTATTAATTTTCACCTTTCGTTCAACAGTTCAGATTTCCAGCAGCGTTGCTTTGGGTGGAATGTTAGAGAATATGAAATGAATATTTAGTTCATATAAAGTTAAATAAATTGATGGAAAATAACTAGTCTCTAACCATGTTGCACAAGGAGACAATCAAACTTACCACATACTGTATTTCACGTATCAATAAGCCATCAATATTCTTATTAAAAAAAAAGAAAAGAAAAACTACTACTATAATTTCGACGTTTCTTCTTCCAGTACGGAGGATTATTTGGAATAACGGTCACCTAAAGGCGTATAAAGAGAAGTATGTGTAGAAATGTGATTATAAGCGCGTTTCGTACGTTGTCACCGGATACGTAAATTAGAAGCTATTAACATGTGATAAAAGTGTCACATATTTTAATTACGTATATGCGGAAGCGAATCACATTCTATATACAGTACATTTGTTCCTGTCTGTATGTAGTATTTTTTTTTAATACGACTAACAGCGATGCCTCTTTGACGGTCCTATGGCGTTTGGATAAACCAAACTTAACATTCATAAAAGATTTCACGAACTCCTAAAGAATCTAGACTACATTTTTGGGCGAGATAGTGCTATTTTAATATGATATTGGACAAAAACACGTTTTAAATTCTATGTAATCGTGGGCTTAGACAGATAATTCAACATACGGAAAGTAGTTGATCGAACTCACGTCTTAAAGAAAAATTCAGATGTGTATCCTATCGTATTTTATACTCCTGGAAACCATCTCACCTTTTGAACAGAGAATTCTTGACCTCAGATACTTGAAAACTTAATCAGAAAATTTGGCTTAATACGTCCTTTTTAAAATTAACCAATGGCAAGAATTTTCAGTCGTATAATGTAAAATACGAAATTTATAATTATAATTATGTATTGTAAAATTCATATTTATTCTCGTCCTAAAACGTTACAATCTTACGGGTATTAAGATGTTATTTTAATATTTCGTAGTAACATAATGTTTCAATTTCGTTACAGACTATTACACTCACTGAAAGAGTCACAGGGGGGTGTTAATACCTGTTTTGAACTGATAACAGCAGTATTGGGATTAAATCTGGTCCTTTCATGATGCGCGTTTCACTAAACCATAAGAAATTACGTAGATGAGAAAGAAAAAAGTAGAAAGTGAAGTATACAAGATTGTAAGAGATGGAAAATACAGTATTTTTAATGCAGAATATGCACGAAAGATTTTTACTTGTCACCTTGTCATATAAATCACGGACATGATAAGATAACAGAAATAGTCTTCAGTGTTGTTCTGGTTTGTGTGCAAATGCAGTTGCTAGTATGAACAGTAACGTTTTTGTTTGTGTAGAACTGCTGATTATATTTATTGAAGAACTTCTCTAAATGACCCAGAAAAAGAAAATTACGCTGGAAGTATCTGTGGACGAGTGATGGAAGATATTCCATTTTTTTTTTTTTTTTTTTTTTTTTTTAATAACTGGTTTTACCGAGCAGCCGTAGGTTAGTTGGTAAAGCATTGACTTAGCAATCGAAAGGTCCTGGGAACGATCCTAGCGGGATGGTACTTACAAATTAGGCCCTGGCCAAATACTTTCCAACATCCTTTCCCCTACCCTCTCAATGAGGGGCTGAGATACCTAAAGGCCATAGATACAAATAACTAATCTTGGTTAGCGAAAGCAGCGTTGATTGTTAACATGGTGGAGAGAAACAATTTGATTCTACTGAAGAGAGAATTCAGTTCTCCCCTCAAAATAAAGGTGGTGGATTTAGCTTTTATTTATTAGGTAAAATTATGAGAATGTGAAACTACAACATACAAGTAATTTTCTGCTGGTTTTGTAATACTTAAATAAAACTAAGGGTCTAGTCCTTGGTTCCTGTGCCGCATAGTACCACAGAGTAAATTTACTCTGTGATAGTACCAAAGGGGGATACTTATCTGTTGCCGGTTCATTGGATCTATAAAAAGACGCTGGCATTAGCCATGTAACTGCTTGTTTGCTAGTGATTCAATGTGGCTAAATATTCGTGAAGGTCATTCGTGTTGATACGAGATTTTTGTGTGGGAAGGCTACGTAGGCTTTTTGTTTAGCACAACTATTCGCAAATCGTGTAGTTAGTATTAACATTTCTTGTTTCGTTAAGGGCACTGACTGGTAATGTATTACAATAGAGAAAACACGCATATAGCAGTCCTAGGCAAGACTTCCGGATGAGAGGCTTTCCAATTTTCCCTCGCTTCCACCAGGCGAATGATGTGAGGGCAAATAGAATCGCTACCATGGCAATTCTTTCCAGAAGAATACTCGCCGAGGGACGTTATTCCTCGTACGTGTGACGGGCTACGAGTCAGCCTTTAATTAAGTGAAATAAATTGGTAACTGAAACACGTGATTTCCGTGTAGGGCATGTGGTTTAAATTGTTCAGTGTGAGCGAACATTTTTGTTAATATTTTGAATGAAACTACTATCTTCTTCTAAATAATTTTCACGCCTAGATAAGGTTTATATTACCTTCGAATGAAATATTAATATTATAATAGTTCGGAGAAATCCACATACATGGCAAATAATTTCTCTCTGGGTACAAGTCGTGGTCGCATCAAATCTGCACGTAATATATGCGGGTTTCAGTGGCCCTGTAGAGCTTCGTGTTCAGTTTATATATATAAATATAAAATTTGGTGGAGTTTTGAAAGTTAAATTTATCACAAGCTTATGCTGCAGACTAGTTATTTTGTTGTGTGTGTTTTATTTCACAACGAACGTAGGCCCCTATTTCTCATAAGTATGTAATTATGATAACATTTGATGACGTATGGTATCATAGTAACACTATGTATCATTAACTGTTGTCGACTCTGTTAGATAAGCTTGACATACAAAGACAAAATCTGTTGATTCATATTTACTGCTTGCTCATTGGCTACGTTGTGAGAGTGGAAGTCAACTCATAAACTAAGGAAGAACGTTCCTTGTAAATTGATTACGACTGTGGCCTCTTATTTGATAGCTCAAGTGATACTCATAATTCGACATTTGATTTTGATTTTTCGGAAACTAGGAACGGCAGTAATCATTTACTTAGATGAGAGCAAAGAAAAAGAATCGTTATTATCTACATACAGTTAGTGGGTTCACCAACCATCGACCAATTCTTAGTTAACGAATGTAATATATTTCAAAGCTTTTTAGTTACCTACTTGACGATTCGTCAAATTTGGAGAAGCCCAACCACTATATAGCAAACATAAACATTTGTCCCATTATTCCATCTTGCTGCAAATCTAAACAGCTGCAAGATTTTACTGATCTTAAAAGAATGCCTAGAAAATTGATGGTATATTTCAAGTAGTGAGCCAAGATTAAAGCTAATAAAACAGCACTATAAAAAGACCCTTTCTGATTAAAAAAAAAAAAGTTGATTCTTTTAGTGTAAATAGTATGGTTTTGACGGTGTATATTCTTGAATGCATTTCTTTTCTTTTTCTTATTATTGAGTAAAGAAAACTTAGTGCTTATTTAAATTTACAACCAATAGGGAGGGGGGGGGGTAACTGTTCTGTTATCAATATCAAGTTCTTAATCCCAGCTGTTTTCGTTGCATACATCTTCGAGTCGTAAATATTTTACTTCTGGAACGTTATGATGTAGGACAGAAAGCGTAGTCCCATAACTTTTGTATTGTTTTGCAACAAATCTGTATTCTTTTCAAACGATACACCAATAAAGTGCATCCCTTGCTGAATAATATAATACTTAACTCTAATAAAAAGTCAGAGACCTTCCTTTCAATGTTGTTAGTTCAATGTACTTTTGCGAAGTTCGCAGGTATCGTAAATTTTTTAAAAGGTAAGAACATATCAACAGTATCCTTTTTTTTATATGACAGATGAATTGTACATAAATTTCAGTACATGCTGGATATGTACAAGACGGTGAATCGGTTCTTCATCTTCAAATTTTACAGAGATTATTACTGTGAGAAACTGAGGAATATGGGAGCGGGGATGTGAAAAGAGACAGGGCGTAAGATGACCTTGATTAACACGGAAAACAACCCGTGCAACTTTTTTCTCTTGTCTACGTTCCCTCCTCTCCCCCTGTTTCATCTGCTGTTCAACATGTGTGCACCAACTGCAGCTGCAAGAATGTAGGCTGCAGGGACAACGTTATGCAGAGAGAGCGGATGTGAATCTAGCTTTACGATGTTAACTGCTCCTGCCTCTCCCATTGCGTCCTTTCAAAGATGCTGATGCTTGAGCATCGTGAGAGGAAAGAAGATTAATTTTCAGAGCTCCTGTTTAGTGCTGGTACTACTACTACAACTTCTTTCTATCTATTCCTTTCTATAACGACGAGCGAATCTTGCAGAAGAGCCACTTCTTTGATGATCAAAAGATTTTTTTTAAAGAGAATCTCAGCTAACGTAACATGCAATTTGCTGCATTAAATAAAGCTTATTCTTTTGTTTTTACGTCGTGCTTTCTTTTTCTTTCTCTCTTTTAAAAATAAAATAAAACATTGCATCTCAGTTTAGCATTTCTCGTGAGGAAATTTGAAAAACCTTGATCGGTAAATGTGAAAACAGAATTGTCATTTTCCGTATTCATTATTCGGCTAGGATTTTTGAAATCAGGAGAGTGTAAGACAAGTTCGCTTTCTGTGAAGTTTTTATTTTGTAGTTTGTTACATAAACCACTGATAGCATTAAATTAACATATTATTGCCAGAATTAAGAATTTTCACTTTACTTTTTTTTCCACCCCTGAAATCCATTTGGAATAGTGAAGGGACGTATTCCATCGTCTACTATGAACAAACATTCTTCCTCACAAGATGCATTTTCGGATTAGTAAATCGGCAATACTTAACTTAATGTTGTTCAGTTAAGGCCATAGAAAGCTTTCTGGGCACAATATTTTATTTCAATTTACCCTAGATCTATCTATATTGTTTACGATAACTCAAAGTAATATATATATATTCAGCCTTCGGATAATTAGTATTACTATCAGTAACTTCATAAATTTGGAGATTATAATTTGGCAAACGTTTTGATCAACATGTGTACAATTTTGTTTTGAGTTATTTTTATATTGGGAAAGATGTCGCAAACCGACCTTAACACAATCTTTCTGTGACTGAAAACATTATGCATTTGAGAGAAACAGACAAAAGGATAAATCTAAGTCGTGTTTCTAGGTGTTACATTTCATTTGGTCTCAAACGAATGTTGCTTTCTATTGTGTATAAATGCATGCATGTGTGGTGTGTTTCGTGATTTGTTGTTAGCTTCTCCCTTCCTATTTCTAAGAAGTTTAGAAAGTGGATTTGGCATTTTGCCTTTCATGCTTGAAATAGTCTGTCGTTAAAAA